>LPNX010310949.1:348888-360664 GCA_001517045.1 Pseudotsuga menziesii | reverse complement strand
AAAAACTCTGGCATCAATTGGAGCAGTCATTGCTATGAGGGTACTGTTTTTCTGAAGTCGCTTTCCATTACCTCCCCGTTTTGCAGTTGTGACAGCAACACTTATGCCTATATGAGTAGCAGAAACTTGAGGGGACCAATCATCTACATGTTTAGTCCAACCTGCTGCTAGCGCAATGAGCCGAATGTTTTTCTCAAGCTGCAAAAAAAAAGTCAAAAACCCAGGATGTTCATACTCTTTCTTTACATTGACAATTATAGGGAAATCTAACAACACAGTTCCCACATTCAAACAAAATGCTTAGAAATAAAACATAATATGCAAAAATATTGACAAAAGAGAAGCATATTTTTCCCCAGACAAATAGACTGCAATAAATTTTCCTTTTTGAAGATATTAGCCCAAAATTTGATTGTCTTTAGGGCAGAAGAAAGCATCAATTTCTGCACTACAAGTGAAAATTCTTATCTGTTTTACATATGGTACATGGACTTGGCCCTAGGGATTAGCTCAAACAGTCATCACCAAAGTCGTTGGGCATTTGGCTAGTTTTGTGCTAGCAGGTGTCCACTTCAAATCCCTATGGGTGAGGCATACTAGTGACTAGTCTACACCAAAAGGTTTAGTAGGGATGCCATCCATGAATGTTGGGAAAAAAATTAGTGCATGGAGTCATCCTAGGAATAAAAATTTGCTTCAAATCTATTATGGGCTGGAAAAGTCAAGCATGTGTGTTTCCTCTTCTTTTATAAAGATTTGGTTTGAAACTTGCTTTGCTCATCCTTCAATGGTTTTGCTGTCACTTCTTATCTACTAAGATCAGAGGGAGATTTCACGGCCTCTATAGAGGTTCAGACTCCAAAGCGGTCTTTATTTACCTTCTTCAAATATTATCAGCATTGTATGGCCTTATACATTAGGTAGGCATGTTCTCTCAACACATGCTTCTTTGAATTTACTAAATCTTCCAGCAAAAACACCTGTAATCCACAATAATATGTCAATAACATCATCTGTAAAACTTATAAGATCTAGCATACTTCATTTGCTACAGAATCCCCTTGCTAATTGAGGATGAATTGGCTCTTAGGGGTGATAATTGGGGTAACTTCTAGAATAGAAATGGTTTTAATTCAGTTCCTGATGAACATAATACTGAAGATGAGAATGCATGCGGTATAGAGGATATCGAGCCTGAGAATTTATTTTCTTCATTTCCTAAGAAATACCGGAACACAAAATGTAAGAAAGATATGGTTTATACCCCTGTGGTTAACCCATCGAGTTACAAAAAGTATGGCAAAGAAATTAGTAGTGAGTCAACAGAGTTGTGCTCTTCAAAAGAATGTAAACCCAGGTCAGCCAAATATCATTGATTTAGATCATGAGAATAAAGAAGAGGGAGCAGCATCAAATGTTTTTAGTATCTCCGGTAAGTTGAAAAGAAAGTTTCCTGAATATATATGAAGTCCAGTTCTTCAAGAGCCAAAGCTACTGAATATATAGGTCGTATTGAATTGGAAAACAGTGTAGGAAAGAAGAAATAACTACACATCTTAGATGTCCTTAACCTTAAAAATAGGAAAGAAGAAATAACCACACATGCATTCTACTGTTAAAGAAACCATCTCTA
This sequence comes from Pseudotsuga menziesii, assembly GCA_001517045.1. Classification (NCBI taxonomy): domain Eukaryota; kingdom Viridiplantae; phylum Streptophyta; class Pinopsida; order Pinales; family Pinaceae; genus Pseudotsuga; species Pseudotsuga menziesii. The sequence continues at coordinate 359,031 of LPNX010310949.1, read as the reverse complement.
TGAACAATACAGAAACTACAGTTGCATTTTCATTACGGATTGCACTGAAGAAATTATTAGTTTTGTGCTCAGTGCATGGTATTTCCATGCATAAACACCAATGCCAAATACAAGGCGCAATATTATTTTAAAAAAGAAAAAACACTTTTACATTGATTTTCCATGCGTGCAACCAGGAAAAGCAACAATAACAAGAAAGAAATGGCATTCATAAGACTAGCATGAAACCAGAGACTGCTAATTTATGTTCACAACAATAACTATTATGTACAATATGACATATAATGTCACTAAGCCATGGCATAATTCTGAAGATGTCACAAACAAGTTAAGATTTAAATCCATTCCACTTTGAAAGGTATTAGACTTTTAACTCCGAACCATTTCCTGAAGCCGTGGCCTCATTGATGCCCTTGAATCAAAATTAGCAGAGTTTAACTCATAAAAAATCATGAAGACATGACCTCATTAATGCCCTTGAATCTAAATGGAGCAGAGTCTCATGACATCCAATCAAGCAGCAATTGACGTGAAAGGGAAAGCAAAGGCCAAACTGACCAAAATATCATAATTAGCCAGATTGACCAAAACATCATAAAAATGTTACGGAGTCGAGCAATGCTATACATCTAGATTCCAACTGCGGGGTAGAGCACTGCCAGTTAGCTATACATCCAGATATCCATTTGCTACAGAATCCCCTGATGATGGGGGCAGTGTCCACTCGAAATATTGAGACATTTCTAAACTCAAATACATTTCATATCTAGATATCTCAACACAATTATGGCTAACTTGAAAATCTACATACTCAAATCTTATTACTTTGTCACTGAACTTGATGAACGATCAGTGTTTCCTTCTCCTAGTCTACTATACTCTAAATGTATTTGATCATTCAACGCAAATTTAAAGACAAGCATCAGCAAACATTATGCTTGAAACACATGGAAAAAACTAGACAATGAAGATAGGAGCAATTAAGCTCCAAAATGTCATATGCACATCCTTGAATGCCCCATATACCATTATTTTCAAGTCTCAGACCCAATATTTCAGGGTACAGAAAGCAACATTGAAAAACATGCATAGAAAGTAAATTTTTTGTCACAGTAATAGCAGGTCAAATAATCCAAAATCTCAAAAGTCGCACCGTCCTTGAATGCCCCATATATCATTATTTGCAAGTCTCAGGCCCAATATTTCAGAGTACAAAAAGCAACATTAAAAAATATGCATAGAAAGTAAATCTAATGTCACAGCAATAGCAGGTCAAATAATCCAAAATCTCAAAAGTCACGGGTCAGATATAATCTAAGTTCTTAACAAAAGTGCTTAACCAATCCCTACGAAAGGCAATCTATCAGCCTTTATAAACAAACTTCAATAGTAAACATTACGAATTTCCTGATTGTGAAACAAACTTCAATATTAAACAAACTTCAATAGTAAACAAACTTCAGCATTATGAAGGCTGCATGCAAAACCATGATTGTGAAATAGATACATCTAAAATAGAAGTTGGCTATCTACCCATCCAACCATATGAGTGGCTAACTAAATGTTTTATCTTTGTCCCATTTTTTAATGTTCTTAGATATAAACTACTACCTAGTTTATGCTGCCATTGCAACATCAAAAAGCTAACTGACAGCCTTACCTTCATTATGATGATTTTACAATTTAGTTTTACCTAAATATTCATTTCTCTGTCATTTTCTTTCTTGGACTAGTTTCCCGGTTGTTTATGGCTTGATTCCCATATAGAAGCCATATCTGTCTTTTGAAAGCAAGCTGAATCCTTCTTGCCTTCTGGAACACCCTAGTACTGTAGTATTGAGTTTCTTATGTCATCATAAAAAGGACCTGAGAACTCTAATATCTCTATGACCTTTATGGCATCCCTTTTGTTGTAATACCTGTACATGGTAGTTGGATTTGATGCAGAATCAGACCTACAGCAACATGTCCAGAGAAAAGATTGAATTATAAGCGAATTTGGAAAATTTATCCAAAGGAGCAAAGCAAGATTTTCCTGCAAACATACAGCTGAGGGTTAAATGCAAAAAATAGCTTCAACAAACCTAGGGCAGATATCCTAAGTAGGCTATAGGAAGAATTGCACCAAAAATACTTTTGAAATTAGCCAATACCATTAAGCCTAAAATATTCAGTTAACATCGTGTTACTCTAAAGTTCAAACACTTCACTAATAACTTTGACTTACACCAATAGGTAGCCACAAGTACCAAAGAAGGCACACCCATATGGGCCAATACCAAAGATCTCAGCTCCACTCAATGACTTTGATGCTTTTGATCCCTGGGCATCAATTTTCTCCACAACACACTCTGGACGATACCATGCTCCTTCTGGTAAATAAGATTTGGAAATACCAACACATCAAAAATGATGTGCAGATGGGAAACCATCACAACAAATCAAATTCCCATCCATTCCACATAGGCATCATTCATCACTGTTTAAATCCTCTCCATCATTCACCTCGGGACTTGTAAACTCGGTCTGTCCATTCTTAGAGTAACTATGCTTGTTCTGTGAGACTGAATTGTCTGAATGAAAATTTGTGTTTTCAAGTGTCACTTGGCTTGAATTGGACCTCCTCTTCCCATCTGCTTTGGTACAAGAAACCCCCTTTCTTTTTGAATAGCAGGGATTTATTTTAATCAATCCAGTTGCACCAGAAGAAAAGTTAATTTTCACATCTGCATCTGTATCTTGTTCAAAGTTTACCTGCATGTTGATTTCTGTTCGAACTTCCTCAGCCTCCATTATATCATCGCAAAGAAACTGCAAAATTGTTAGCTTTGTGGAAGGCAATATGGTATAGTACTCGCCATTCAAAAGCTTCAAATGAGAAATATTCTGTCCCAGGTGACTACTGAAACCCTGAGTTGAAAGATATTCTACCAGGTAAGATGGCCAGGTAAATTCAATATCTTCAACCTCGCATTCCTCTTTCGGAACCAAAAGGGTTTCAATATCTCTTTCCTCCTTCCATTCCTCCTTCGGAACTTGAAGCGTTTCAGTAATTTCCATCTTGCATTCCTCTGCGGAATCCATGGTGGTTTACCCCAAAGCAAAACCTTCCCCCTCCTGAATTACGCATGCAATATCAAGAGCTAAGTATGATTCAAACACAATTACCATTAAGTAGCAAAGAAGGACTCACAGATAGTTATATTGCTGGGCATTTACAAAGGCCGGGGTTGACCATGGCAGGACCTCCAAGTAGATGTAAATGGGGCCAACGGTTAAAACCTAGCTCGCTGGTGCGATGATGCTAGATCGAATACGCAGATTTGCATGAGAACACCTTGCTAAATATTATTATCGATTTCCAAAAACAGCCGCCTCGAACTCTTCCTCCCTCTGATTCCTCCTCCTTGTCCTCCATAACTATAAGCATTAATCCACCCTCCCACGAAAACAAAAGGAACCTCTTATTTGTAAAAAGTCAACAAAGACGGTGCCGTCGCTATAGCGACAGTCAGGCATGGATACAGCGACATCCAAAAGTTTAGGCGTGGATACATCGACGTCTAAGAGTCCCTGTGTGGATATAGCGACGACTAGGCGTGGATACAGCGACGCCTCGTTCCCATTACATCGGATTTTACACCAAAAAGTAAGAAACGTGGAAAACCTCTGTGGAAAAATCCGTGCTTTTTTACTAGTGTGAACAAGACACAAAAAAACACAATAGCATAGACATTAAGGATGAGTACAACTAAACAATTATATCATTGCCTTCCATATCCTCCATAGACTAGCTGCATGGCAGATTTTTCGTCCATAGGCTTGGCTTCCTTTAGGGTGATTCTTGGCATTTCCTTCTTTGGTTTGTTTTGACGTTCTTGTCCACATCATTCCTTACTTCATCCTGTATACACATCTTCTCCCTCATGTTTCCATCCAGATTCCAGATTAGAGGTGTTGTGGAGGACATTTCTTAATTAGTCATATTGGAGGCATCCTCTTCCTGCAGAAACAACACTATATTCATTTAATTTCTAATACAGGTAAGGGTACTAAAAACTGAGCTGAGCTTCTTTCACCCCAAGCTCTGTTTAGACTAGCCCATCATCTAAAAATTACAGATCTTCAGGTATTCAGGGATTCTTTAGTCATCAAGCGGATGACCAATGATCAAAACATCAATGACATCTCTCACCTGACACTTGTAGAACATGTCAAAGCTATATCTCTATAGTTCGCAAAAATATCTTACCTACACATATGTAGGGAAATTGACCACAACTGTAGACAAACTCTTTGGTGAGGGGCTGGATAGGGAGCCTGGAATACTTCACATTCAAGAAGTTGTGGAGCATGCCAAAGGGATGATAATATGTCGTATTGGAGGCATCATCTTCCTGCAGAAACAACAATATTTTCATTTAATTTCTAATCCAGGTCAGGGTACTAAAAACTGAGCTGAGCTTCTTGCACCCTGAGCTAAATTTAGACTAGCCCATCATCTAAAAATTACAGATCTTCAGGTATTTAGGGATTGTTTAGTCATCAAGTGGATGGCCAATGATCAAAAAATCAATGACATCTCTCGCCTAACACTTTCAGAACATGTCAAAGCTATATCTCTGTAGTTCACAAAATATTGGTACTTGGGAATTAGTCTCATGCCCAAAGGACAAGAATTTAATTAAAACTAAATGGATTTACATAAATAAAATGAATGAAGAAGGAGAAATAGTAAGGAATAAGTCTATACTTGTCTGCAAAGGATATGAACAGGTTGAAGGAGTTGACTTCAATGAAACGTTTTCTCCTGTTTCTCAAATGGAGGCAATCAGAATGTTCTTTTATTACTCATGCTTCAAAAATTTCAAGGTATATTATTAGATGGATGTGAAATCCACTTTCTTGAAAAGAGATTTACATGAATAAGTATGCACTAAACAACCTGATGGTTTCAAGTTGCATGGAAAGGAGGACAATGTTTTGAGTCTAAAAAATATCTTTATGGGTTAAAACAAGCCCCAAGGGCTTGGTATGAACTCTTAGACGAGTATCTCTTTCAACAAGGTTTCAAAAGATGCATTGCAAATAGAAATATCTATTTGAAAACAGAGAAGAGTGGGATTCTAGTTACCGTTTTCTATGTAGATGATATCATTTTTTGTTGTAATGATGATAAGTTAAGTCATGAGTTTGATAACTTAATGGCAATAGAATTTGAGATGTCTATATATGATGATGAAAAATGTCATATACATAAACCCTAGGGATAGAAGCAGAGGATGATATATATATATATATATATATATGGTGATGAAAAATGTCATCTAAAGAAACCCTAGGGATAGAAGCAGAGGATGTTCAACTAGTGGACTATAGCGAGGGTCCCTTGGAGAAACAAAAGTTGTTTGAATATAGGTTGTCTAATTGCTCTAGGGAGGTCCCTGTTCATGAGCCAAGGGTTTATTCCCCTCTTCATCAAAAGGTTATTTTAATATTTTGCACAAAACAAAATTTTGGATAAGAGATACAAAGTGACTCCCCACGTCAGATCTGCATAGAAACCCTGTGAATTTTGGAGTGGGAGTCACTCCGGAGGTAGATTTTTGCATTGAATAAATTCAAATGGTGAATCCTGATTGATGCATCCATGATCAGTACTAAAGACTGTAATGGGGAAATAACAATTCCATGATAAATGATGGTCTACTATTTGTTAATGGAACACTTGAAGAGGCAAAGATGTTTTGCGAAATTTTACATATTTACTGCACAACATCAAGTATGAGACCAACCTAGAGAAATCTTCTATTATTTTTAGCTACATCAGTGAGGACATGTCTAAAAGGAAGATCCATCTATTCCAATTCAGATCTGTGGATCCTGCAGGAAGGTCTAAAATACATAGATTTATATTAAAACCAAATGATTATGGCATAAAAGATTAGGGATGGATGGAAAACAAAATAGAAAGAAGAATCCACTTATGGTTTCATAGATGGTTGTCCACGGGATGAAAGTTGATACTTGTCAAATCTATTTTATAAGTAATCCTAGTGTGTTGGTTCTTCCTAGCCCACATTCTTCAAGCTGGCTTAGAAAACATTATAAATATTTGTTCTGATTTTATTTGGAGAGGCAAATCTGACAATATTAGTTTCCATTAGCAAGATGGAAGCTGATCTCAAAACCAAAGAATGAGGGTGGTTGGGATCAGAAGTAGTTATTCACTTTTGGTCACATGCACTGACAGCTAAAAAAATTTAGAACTTGATGTCCAAGGAGGGTCTATGGAAGAGAATTTAGGTTCAGAAGTACTTGGAACCTAAAATTCCTAGATTGGACCCACAACTCTGTCAAGATTCACAAACATGCTTCAAATAATTGGAAAGCCTTGAGCATAGACCTTTCCAATCATTGGCACTCACCTGCTTTGGTAGGTCTAGGATGGGTCACATGTGAAGGCAGGTTTGGATGCAATAATGGGATGGGAAACAATATATTCTCCCATAAGCAATAGTTCACTACATGTATCAACAAGGTATATATACAATTTAGGTCTGGAGGAAATGTATGTTGACATTTGGTGTAGTTTATCACTGAGCTAAAGCAGGGTCATATTAGATTGCATGAAGAGTCTGATAAACAATTATAGAATAAGACCAATGAAAGTCAATACTCTCTTAAGCTAGGTTATTAGGTAATAGGTGATTATGGCCATAGAGGATCAAGCTGCGGTCTAATGGTATTCACTGATCTGGAAGATTTGAGCCCCTAAAAAACCTAAGGTATTCGTGTGGCTCAATATTCTGCAAAAGGTTCCAACATGGGATTATTTGCAAGAGAAACAAAAATATCGTGCAAATCTATACTATTCAGTGAAAAATGGATAGCAAAGATGTTACTCATCTATTTACTTCTTGTTGCTATTCTATTCAATGTTATAAGGATGTCTACAACTGGATTGACACAATAATGCCCCAATCTAAGGCATTTCAAGCTGTTCACTATATCTCAATTTGGAGCATTTGGATGATGCACAACTTTAGTCAATTTGAAGGAAGACTTCCTCCCCCTTTTCAGGTATCATCCCATATTATTGTTACTGCCCAGTTCTATTATTCACAAGGAAATCCATCTAAGCCACAGATAATAGGGAAGTTGACTGTGGACAAGACATTTACTTGGGAATTTTTCGATGGAGCATGCCAAAGGGATGATAATATGTCGTATTGGAGGCATCCTCTTCCTGCAAAAACAAAACTATATTCATTTAATTTCTAATGTAGGTCAGGGTACTAAAAACTGAGATGAGCTTCTTGCACCCTGAGCTCTGTTTAGACTAGCCCATCATTTGAAAATTACAGATCTTCAGGTATTCAGGGATTCTTTAGTCATCAAGTGGATGACCAATGATCAAAACATCAATGACATCTCTCACCTGACACTTGTAGAACATGTCAAAGCTATATCTCTTCTATTCACAAAAATATCTTACCTACACATATGTAGGGAAATCAACCACAACTGTAGACAAACTCTCTGGTGAGGGGCTGGATAGGGAGCCTAGAATACTTCACATTCAAGAAGTTGTGGACCATTCCAAAGGGATGATAATATGTCGTATTGGAGGCATCCTCTTCCTGCAGAAACAACACTATTTTCATTTAATTGCTAATGTAGGTCAGGGTACTAAAAACTGAGCTGAGCTTCTTGCTCCCCGAGCTCTGTTTAGACTATCCCATCATCTAAAAATTACAGATCTTCAGGTATTTAGGGATTCTTTAGTCATCAAGTGGATGGCCAATGATCAAAACATCAATGACATCTCTCACCTGGCACTTTCAGAACATGTCAAAGCTATATCTCTGTAGTTCACAAAAATATTGGTCCTTGGGAATTAGTCTCACGCCCAAAGGACAAGAATTTCATAGGAAATAAATGGATTTACATAAATAAAATGAATGAAGAAGGAGAAATAGCAAGGAATAAGTCTATACTTGTCTGCAAAGGATTTGCATATGATGAAGGAGTTGACTTCAATGAAACTTTTTCTCCTGTTTCTCAAATGGAGGCAATTAGAATGTTCTTTTCTTACTAATACTTCAAAAATTTCAAGGTATATTATTAGATGGATGTGAAATCCACTTTCTTGAAAAGAGGTTTACATGAAGAAGTATGCACTAAACAACCTGATGGTTTCAAGTTGCATGGAAAGGAGGACAATGTTTGGAGTCTAAAAAGGGATCTTTATGGGTTAAAACAAGCCCCAAGGGCTTGGTATGAACTCTTAGATGAGTATCTCTTTCAACAAGGTTTCAAAAGATGCACTGCAAATAGAAATATCTATTTGAAAATAGAGAAGAGTGGGATTCTAGTTACCGTTGTCTGTGTAGACGATATCATTTTTGGTTGTAATGATGATAAGTTAAGTCATGAGTTTTCTAACTCAATGGCATTAGAATTCAAGATGTCTATATATGGTGATGAAAACAAGCCCCAAGGGCTTGGTATGAACTCTTAGATGAGTATCTCTTTCAATAAGGTTTCAAAAGATGCACTGCAAATAGAAATATCTATTTGAAAATAGAGAAGAGTGGGATTCTAGTTACCGTTGTCTGTGTAGACGATATCTTTTTTGGTTGTAATGATGATAAGTTAAGTCATGAGTTTGCTAACTCAATGGCACTAGAATTCGAGATGTCTATATATGGTGATGAAAAATGTCATCTACAGAAACCCTAGGGATAGAAGCAGAGGATGATATATATATGGTGATGAAAAATGTCATCTACAGAAACCCTAGTGATAGAAGCAGAGGATGTTCAACTAGTGGACTATAGCGAGGGTCCCTTGGAGAAACAAAAGGTGTTTGAATATAGGGGGTCTAATTGCTCTAGGGAGGTCCATGTTCATGAGCCAAGGGTTTATTCTCCTCTTCGTTAGAGGGTTATTTTAATATTTTGCACAAATTTTTTTTTTGGATAACAGATACAAAGTGACTCCCCACGTCAGATCTACATAGAAACCTTGAGAATTATGGAGTGGGAGTCAGTCTAGAGGTATATTTTTGCATTGAATCAATTCAAATGCTGAATCTTGATTGAAGCAGCCATGATCGACATTGAATACTGCAATGGGGAAATAACAATTCCATGACAAATGATGGTCTACTATTTGTTAATGGCACACTTGAACAATTTAAGTCTGGAGGAAATGTATGTTGACATCTGGTCTAGTTTATCACTGAGCTAAAGTAGGGTCATATTAGATTGCATGAAGAGTCTAATAAACAATTATAGAATAAGCCCAATGACAGTCAATACTCTCTTAAGCTGGGTTATTAGGTAATAGGTGATGATGGCCATAGAGGATCAAGCTGCGGTCTAATGGTATTCACTGATCTAGAAGATTTGAGCCCCTAAAAAACCTAAGGTATTCATGTGGCTCAATCTTCTGCAAAAGGTTCCAACATGGGATTATTTGCAAGAGAAACAAAAACATCGTGCAATTTTTTACTATTTGTACAAAATGGAGAGGAAAGATGTTACTCGGGGATTCTTTAGTCATCAAGTCGATGACCAATGATCAAAACATCAATGACATCTCTCACCTGACACTTGTAGAACATGTCAAAGCTATATCTCTGCAGTTCGCAAAAATATCTTACCTAGATATGTGTAGGGAAATTGACCACAACTACAGACAAACTCTCTGGTGAGGGGTTGGATAGGGTTTTTATCCAACATTCACTAAAAATTTATCAATTCACAGTACTTACCAGGGATTTTGTAAGCAAAGAAGGTGGTGTTGACGCTAGAGGTGCAGAATTCATGGCCCGCCTCTTCAAAAGTCTCCAGGTTCTCTCCAATGCTGCTTTATCCATGGCAGCTATGGCAATTAAATAGATAAATTGTGAAATCAACCGTGGTTAATATCGATCCCAAACTCCTCAATGGGTATGACCAATATCCATATCCAAAACCCACCAAACCCTCCAATGTTTGGCGCCAACGATTGTAGAAGGTTGAGCAGCAATCGAAATTGTTGGAATTGGGTGGTTAAGGAAAATTGGAATTCCGTTGCTGTAGAGGTTGGGTCACTCTTAACCAAAGACCGTTCGACCTACCCATGAAAATAAAT
>LPNX010310949.1:328557-348733 GCA_001517045.1 Pseudotsuga menziesii | reverse complement strand
ATGGGGTAGGTAGTAATCCTATGTGTATGGTAGGCTTGTTGTAATGGTTGGTCTTCTAGTAGTATGGTATACTGGGTAAAGCCAATTGGTATGGGGTAGACTGCCAAGCCAATTATTATAATCTACTAGCCCATTCCTAGTTGGGTGTAAGCCACGCATATCAAATCTATATTCTAATTCTATTTAATTGGAGGTTTCTTTCACTCCTGCCATGTAATATTGTACCGTACTTCCCCAATGAGTTCCCTCAACATATGTACTCCCCGACCTCCAATTGTACTCCCCAATTCCTCTAGTTTAATGGTTCACTCCGAGCAATCAATCTACTAGCACCATATTGGTAAAGAGACTAGCTATTCCTCGTAGCATAACTTCCTTTCTATAGTGAACCAACTAGCTCTTGGCTGCCCTACCTTTTGAATCTACCCGTCAAGGAATGTCATTTGAAAGAAAAACCAGGAAACAAGGAAAAATGGGACCCATAGTAACTAACTGGTTATCTCCTTCTCAAAGAAAGTAATATATAAGGAAAGAGGTCGAACAATAAAAAATGGTAAAGAAAGTTACCAGTATAAATAATATGTATAAAGGCAAGTTCCCCATTTGAAATAGGCACCCGGAGATAAAACTGATCATGGCACCAAGCTAGGGTTAATAGATAACCTTACTAACAACAATCAAGAATAAGGAAGAAAGTGTAGCTTAGGTCACTCTTGAGCATGATCTATTAAAATTAGTCTTCGCATCAACTTAACATGTGAAAAATCAAATCCTAGAACATCATCCATCCATTTTTCAAGCAAAATGGACATCCAAGGGAGAGGTGTGCATAACTTCAAGTGCTCCAATATACCAAGAATAAATGAAAATGTGTCATGTTTTAACCCTTGTCCATATTCTACAATTGAGGTGAGGTTTTCTTATTTACATGAGACAACCCTAAACCTTTTACATATTCAATCTTACAAATTTAATGACAAATTATAAAATATTAGGTTTGTGCACCCACAACCTGAGAACTAAACCACATAATGACATTTAAAATAACGATAAAAATGTGCAATTAGGCTCCACCAAGTGCAAGGTGTGCCAAAAGGAGGATGTCATTCCCCAACGTGACCCCAACATATGTTTTCCCTCAACACCCTATTTTTTTAACTATGTAGGCTTCTTCTTTAATAAATTATGTTTATGGGTCTAGATAACGGGAGGAGGGGTTTCACATTGAAACAATTGGTCCAAGTGGGGAAAATGAGGTGTGCTAAAATGGGTATGACAATTCTTACATGTACAGACTCACCTCTACAAAGAAAAATATGAGTGTCGTCATGTGTCCCAATGATTTTTCTTAAGTGCATCACACACCCACCAAAAGGGTAATCATCATAGCCACAAGGACAACACCTTTTTCATGTGGAAATCAAGGGGTCTTGCCATAACTTGATGAGGGGTATTTAGACCCAGAATTAATTCTTTGTGTAATATAGCCCCAAAAAGTCGGCCTTAACAAAAGAAAAAGAAACCCCTCACTTAGGTACATCTCGAAGGAACGCTACAGATATTTTGAGCGTAACAACTAGCTCCAACTACGAGACATGCACTCTACTCGAGAGTGTATGAGAACCTCCTAGAATATCTTGGGTACATGTAGATATACACACACTTCTAACAATAAAGACATTAAATCGATCAGAGGAAGACAATGCAATACAAATCGAATGACACAACAAATGCAATGCAAGGGAAAAGTAAACGTTGAAATCAAATGAAACTACACCTACCTACAAGTCTTTTTCCTTTAACCTTTGAAATAGTCCAAGATAAAACTACATGAAATCAATGGTACTACCTCATGAGAATGGGGTTGGAATGATGGATAAGATCAAGAACCTAAAAACCTTCAAGCTCTTGCCATGGGGAATGATAATTTTCAAAGACCTTTTCTATTGATGCTTGTACTAGGCTCAAGTAGAAACTACCTCAAACATATTCTTGTTTTCCAAAGTCTATGTGTTGCCCCAAACTACCCTCAAACCTATCAAGGAACCTTACATGATAAGGTTGAAACAATTTTGCATAATTTTCATAAACCTATGCATCTTCCTGCTTGTTGTCATCAAGAAATTGTTAATCCTCAAGGTTATGAGAAACTGAACTGAAAGTATGAAAACTGCTTACACATAATTCCTCATTCTAGAACACCCTTGCAAGGGTAAAGAATAGAATTAGAACACCCTTGCAAGGGTGAAGAATAGAATTAGCAAATTGATTATGAGTGGTGGGAATCACTTGTAACGATAAGGCATTAGTAAATCTGATTTCATGTTCAACCACATCGATGCACGCATTAACTCTTTCCAATCTATGTTGCCCACGCAAATGCCAAACTTAATATAAGAAGAGTATGTTGTTCATCTAGTATAGTGAAAAGAATTGTGGCATTTTTAAGTAATCACGGATGTGGTTGAGTAAAGCATCATGTACCAAAATAGAGTTCATGAAATTTTAACCACTCATGGATGAGGTCGTGTAAGCATAAAGTAAAACAAAACTTTGATTTTTTCAGCAGTTGTTTCGTTATTAATTATTATTTTTTAATATAGTAATTTTTTTATGATTTTTAATATTATATGCCTCCCAAATGCCTAATAATTAAACAACGGTATTTAACAGCTGTAATTTTAAATACTCACCCAGCCAGCGAAATTAACAATGATTGATGCCTTTTAAAAATTGGCAACTTAGTCAAATAAGATATCGAATAAAGACTTTGTTTATTTGTATTTTCTTTCGAAATATTTGACGGTGACATTCATAAGTTGATTAAAGATATTTAAATATTGGTAAGAATGACAACCAGTTTATTAGAAAAATTATATATTTGAAATTTGAATGTCAAATTGAAAACTTCACATTTTATTTGAAAAAAAAAACTAAGTAAACCTTGTTTTCATGTCACAAATATAAAAGAGTTTCCCTGGAACCAGCCTCTTTGCCATTAATGATCACTGACATCGGCCATGAGATTTGTTTTAGTAATGTTAGAACTGCATGTATACATGAAGTGACATCGGCCATGAGATTTGTTTGAGTAGGTTAGAATTGATTTAAGTTATTAGTATAGTTACAAGTAAAGTGGTAAATATAAATAGGTATAATTAATCACTTAGTTTTATGAATATAGTTAATTATTAAATAAAGGTTAAAATATATAATTTTTTAAGTTAAGGTATTGTACGGGGTACTCTTAAAGTATGTCTCTTGTAATACCTCATACTTGGTCGATGTACCCAAGACTCCCTCATACTTGGTCCACGTACCCGAGACTCTATTATAAAAAAAGGGGGTACTTATAGGAGAAATGGTACACCGTACCTTGTGTTTGGGTACTTCGTACCTCATGTTTGGGTACTATGAGGTACGATCGACTCAGTAAAATGCAATTCATTGGGGAAAATGTAATGACACCCCACCAAATCTGAACTAATTTTTTGCTAACTTCTTATGGAGTCTAGTTCAGGACTTATGTCAAACACTTTGCAATTCTCTTCAAAATCCACTTAATATTGTCCAAATCTGGTAGATTGATTTTACATTGATTTACAGTGATTTCTTTTATGGTTTTGTGTTCAGCACTCATGGAACATAATTGGACTACCAAATGTGCACATAAAAATATATACATATGTATTTAATACTGAGAAATACACTCACAAACATAATTTGACTACCAAATGTGCACATAAAAAATACACATATGTATTTACTACTGAGAAATACACTCACAACAAACGAGGAATATATTTGGCAATTTGCAATTTTTTATTACCAGTAATACAAATATGTGTTTAAAATAAACAATTGCATGCCTCGTACAATGATTTATCAAATTTTATGTAACTTCGCGTGTTCCAATTGATATCTATTGAGTCTATATAATTACATAATTAGTGAAGAATACCAGGGTAGTCTCCTATCGCAAGATTTGATAGGTTGTCCGCGTTAGAATTGAACTCCCTGTACAGGTGCCTGAAGGATAAAGAAAGAACACAATTCTTTAGGAGCCCAATCCTTTTCAACCAACAATCATATATAACTCAGTCACTGCAACTTGGTGAGACCTCTAGCCCAATCAATTATCATGACCTTTGATTCGCCAAAAATAGAAAGCTAGAGAATTTCTTTTTTTGCGAACCATAAAATCCCCCATAAGGATAAAAGTTCATGCAATTGCTTTGTTGGATCTCTGAAGATTGAGGTGCATGGCACTAATATTACTAATAGAAGGTAGACAACTTACAAAAGTTACACTTCATTGCCAAATTTGCAATTTTCTATGACACAATTAAAAATGACTAACATAAATGACTAATTCATATTTTTCTAGCTAGTCATTTTTAACTCTGTCACTTATTATCTAGTCATATTTGTTAACTCGTGACTAAATTAGTCGTTAATTTTATTCATTTATAGTTGGGTCAATCAAAATTGCTCATATTTAGTAGTAAATCACTTGAAAAACCTGTGGTGACTAGAATTTTTAGTCACCTAGTAGCTAATTCCTCATTTTGTACTAGTGAGTATACCCTAGCCAAACTAGCAGGAGCACTCTCAAGAAAAGCGACGAAGTAAGAAAGTCACAGCAAAAACTATTTTCAAATCTCTCAACTGTCAGCGAAAAACCCCAGGTAAGTTGCGAGCTTAAAACTGAGACCACACTGCTATTCAAGACTGAGTTTACAATTGGACAAACACACAGAGGAAGGCGCTCATAGAGTTAGGTTTGGAATCAAAGACTATCACTCGCAGAGGTGAACAATGGTGTAAATGGCCATGAGGCCATGAGTTTGGCGGCACTCTTCACAACAGTGAAGGATAGGGAAAAAATGCAATTTTTAGGGTTTTGGAGACTTTTGTAGTAGGGTTTACTATGGTCCAACCCCTATCCACAAATCAAGCGCTATGTGGACTCCACTTTGAATTCGATATTATGGGTTTTCTCTATAGTTCGGGAGCATGAAGTGATGCATGCAAAATATTTTATAACCTTGGTAATATTGGATACAAACACCCTTATAATGAGTATTAAGATTATACAAAAAAGACTATTTGTAACAAAGGTTAGAACATTGGTTAAAAGTTTATAAGTATAAGATTACAAGAATAGAAATGCTTAGCATGATTCTTGGGTAAGGGTATTGTAGTTTAAATTTGCGTAAATAGGGTAATAATGATTATTATATAACATGTCTTTATGAGATTTAAGTCATGCAAAAGTTTGGGTTAGTTAGGTTCATTATGTAATGAACTCTTCATCCTTTGAAACAAAGCAGTAATGCTACATATATAACGATATAATGTTTTTAATTTTTGCATTTTCATTTGGTAATTACATAGGCAGATAAAGAAATTATACTCTGCTTGAACTCGTTAGTCTCATTATTATAAATGACATTTCTTTTATACCCAATGACAACTCTCTAGACTTAGGTGTATTAGCCTATGAGGCATTCAAATGAATGTTGATACAAATACATACACATTACCTTAGTAATAAATAGTTTTATAATGCAATATCTAGGTTGCAACATTTATCCTTCCCTAGAGTTGTATGTAGGACTTAATATAACAACAAATGGATAAAAATATGAGGTACAAGTTATAGTCAAAGATAAGTAGAAAACATCTATTTGTATGTTATGCTTGAGTTTCCAAGTACTTACGCTTATAAATAAATAAATAAAAGTAAATATACAGATTTGATGATACCTTCTTTTTCTCAAAGCTGTAAACTAAACAAATATTCTAGCATTTACTTTGCTAGTGAGATAATTAAATCTCGATGCTGAAAACTAGGATACAAAATGTCTTACCTGTATTTACACCTGTACAAGAATCATCACTTCACTGCATTAGCTAAAAAGCTAATTAATCCCTAGACATGAACTGATGTTCCTTCATTTTTTTAAAATAAGAAAACAAACAGTTGTTTTAGCTCATATTACTTAAGATCAACACTTGCTAAACCAATATTTAATACTAAATTATGAAAGCAGATAGTGAAATATGCAAATACAGAAACTAATTAAGGTATTAGTTTTAATTACTAGTTTAGACCTTATTATAATAATGGTTAATAGTTAAGTGTTCCTCTTAAGCGACGATTATAAACATTTCTTGTCATAGGAAAAAAATTAATTTTTTATGAAATTTTGGAGTATTACACCTCTCCCCAAAATGCATGCAAACAACCAACAATATTAACTCTTCCTCGTTGCAGTGTCAACTCATAGTGAGAGTTTATGACAAATATTTAAAACATGTCATTAAAACCTCATTAAAACCCTTTGTTATCGCAACTAGCCTCCACCTTGTATTTCATATGGCCGCATGCCAATGCATAACATAAAAATTAAACAATAGTGATACCTTGCACTATCGCTTTTGTTGTTTGTAAATTTTGCGGGCTAAGCAACTTTTTCCAATACTTTATAACTTAAATTTTAAACTATAAGTTTTCTTTCCATATATTTTCCCAACGCTTATAAAGCCATAAGGTTGCAAACCCTTTTCCTTACCCTTGATATAGAGTTAAAACTTGTGATTTAACTCTTTTATAAGACCTAGGGATTTAGGGATGAACCCTATCGTGGTTTAGATAGACCTCATATTTGTTTATTAATTTGACAATTTAATTCTATTGAGAGGTATTTTGGAGATTCGTATGGGATTTGACTTGTTTACTAGTTGAATCTATCCTATCATATTACTCCTATGCATTTTCAAAAGAAATAATTTATATGTTATTACTGCTATAAGGATTTTATCTTCAAAGAATTGTTTAATAATTTTTGAAACTCCTTTGTCTCTTGAAATCAGATGTATCATACTTTATTTATGTAAATTTTGTTTATCATCTTGTTATTTCCTTGTATTTCATTGGTAATTGGGCTAGGTTTTGATTCTCCTACTTTTGACAGTGTTTCTTTTACAGATAGCTTCCTACCTATACTCCTCTAATTCTTATCTGGTAGATTAATTGGAATGAAGTCTGATGCAATTGTTTATAATGGTATATAGTCACTCATTTAATTTGCATGCAAGGTTATAATTAGATATGCATGCTTTAACCATGCATCCTAAGAATATGATGCCCATTCCTAATAGTTCTAGGATTTAAACACTCTTGGCACAGAAAGAAATCCTACCCTAACTAAATATTTTGCATGTCTGTGCCTATGATATTACATAGTAAATACATTCAAACAATTATCACCTAAACCAAAAAGATATAGTCAATCCCTAAATACTTTTGCACCTTAGTCTATCCATAATTTTAATGATGAAAATAATTTTACAAGAAATAAATTATCTAATCCTAACAACATTCTAACCTAGGGGAAAATAAAATATTTTTTTAGCATCTTAGGCAGACTGTATATTAGCATATCAAATAACCAGATTGAATATAACATATACTTTCTATCTATAAAAACATCTTAATATGGAATTAAGAAGACATATTGAAGAAATGAAATTACCTATGGACAAAAATGTAACAGTAGCAATTTAAATAGATTATCTGGAAAGATTTAAGGAAAATTGATAAGGGACTACCCAGTTCCACCCTACCATAGATAATTGCAACTGTTCAACATCTTTCAACCTTTGCATATATCACTCCCAAGCTGGACCAAGCTTACTAGAAACCTAGAGTTAGGGTTATTTGCTGTGCAACTCTTGCATTTAAGTAGATGTTGCCATCAGGTTCCCTTTACTCAACATTCTGGATTTCTTTGTTTGCATTAAATTCCTCTTTCATGAATTATTTCTTTCTATTCCACACCACTTGAACAAAACTAGCTATGAATACTGAGGTGAAAATACAGGCCATACCTTTTTGGGAAAGAAGTTTGTTGAATAAAAAATTAGTTAGGATGTGTCTTTTCATTTCCTCACAATTTTATTTAAGTTTTTTAATTATTAAATATCTTGTTTATGTTCTCTCTTTTCTTAAGATTTTATTAATCTCATAAGTCCTAGATCCCTAATAAGAATTCAACAGATCTAATTTAAAGAATCATTTAAACAAAACCAAGAAAACAAACTAGATCAAACAGATATCCATTAAAAATATCCAAGAAATTACAATCGTAGTAAAACCCAATAGAATTAGTTCTACAAACCGATATCATCCCCAATTCGGGATCGCATCCGAATTCATAACAAGATTAAAATCTACGATGGTTTCCAGCCAATCTTTATAACCTATAGAAAGAATCACTAAATTGCAAAGGTTTTCCCTAAATCGAACTACAAACCCAACTGCTGCTAGAAATCAAACTTATCTTAAAAATTGTTAGTGGTTGTAAAGAACTTTTTCTTTCCCCATTACTTTGAAACAAGGGTAGCCCTGGAACTCTACCTACCACATACATTCAAGTAGTGCATACTTGGAACTGGACATTGATCCAAATAAACAGTGTAGGAGTCGCGTCGTGCCAGTGTATAATGCACGTAAACCTACAGGTGCTCACACGAAGTTGGTTCCACTTTTTGGTGCCACTTAAGAAATTAGAAACACACTTCTGAAGTGCAAATCAAGAACGCATATGCGTTATTGATGGTACATTTGGAATAACCCGAGCCCAAACAGAAGGCTAAGGTTCGTGAAAACGTATCGCGTATGTGATATATAGCATATGCATTTTGTAAATGTTAAATATTTCATATGCAATATTTAACATTTACAAAACGCATATGCGATATATCGCAAGTGCGATATATTACATATGCATTTTGTAAATGTTGAATATCGCATATGTGATATATCATTATACAGGATAGAAAATTATTGTTGGAAGGATTATCAAATGATCACAATGGATGTGGAAGACATGGTTCAAGTTTTAAAACTAGTAAACTACATTGATAAAGTTAATGGAGTTCACACATGAAATAACAAACAACCTGGAAATCACTAGGTTTCTTCTTGTTTGGAAAGGTTCCTAATATTTGAAATATCAATGATCCATGGATTGACTATGAAAGCCTCTATTCACCATGTGTAGGATTTAATCATTGTCTAGCTAACTTCAAGATTGACTTGGGATAGATGACTAAAAATAGACCATTTCTATTTGAGAATTTTTTTTCCTGATCATATCGGAATCAAAATCAATATATTCAAATGGTGGCAAGAAGCATACATAACGAGGGGGGTCTTAAGTATTATTTTCAACAATGACTAAAAAATCTTAAAATAGGCTAAAAATATATAACCAGGAAGAATTTGGGAACATATTTGTATCAAAAAGAGAGCTAGATGATAAAATGGATTGGATTTAACAATATATTATCACGGAGGGAAGTTCGAGACAAGTTAAGAAGGAATAAATGGATCTAAGGACCCAATTAGGAATTAGAGAATGGAAAGAAGACACCTCGTGGAGGTAGAAATATAGAGTTAGGTTGCTAAAAATGGGACCAAAAACTATATATTCTTTCACAACTCTATTATACAACATCATAAACACAATAAAATAGCCTCCTTCCAAAGAATTCAAGAAAACAACCTCACTAAATGGAAATACATTGAACATGAGCTAGAAGTAATTTCTAATCCACCTTGATCACCATTCTAGAAAGAGAGAACATGCAACACATTATTTAGATTACTTATCACATAACCAATTTGGTTAGTGAGGAGCATAATGAATAAATAATAAGGAAAATAACAATGGATGAGGTGGAGCAGAAGGTCATGGAAATTCCTACAGGAAAATATCTATGACTTGTTCACCACATATTTTTTTCATCACTATTAGAAGATACTCAAGAATGAAGTTCAGTAAGTGGTATAAGAACTTAAGAGATTAGTAGGGGTCCTATCCACCTTTAATCCAACATTTCTTATATTTATTTCCCAAAGAGGATCATGCCAACACTCCCGCTAATTTATTACCAATATTGCTTTGCAATTTCATTTACAATATCATCAGAAAGTTATTTCCAATCGACTTAACCCTCCCATGACTCAACTAAATTCAACTGAACAAATGGGATATGTATAAGGTCAGAATATATTGGATGGAATCATAATGAAACATGAATTCATCCACTCCCTTGAGACAACAAAAAAACCAAGTATTCTTCTTAAACTCAACATGTAAAAGGCTTTTGATAGATTATACTAGCAATATATTAGACAAATTATTATTTACACAAACTATATTTTGTCCCTGACCTCATGAAACTTTTTTTCAATCATGGTGAATGGATCTCCCTCTTGTACCTTTCTCCTTATAGAGGAAATAATCAACGAGACCTTCTCTCATCCTTCCTTTTCAGCCTAAGGGATGAGAGATTAGAAAAAATAATTTGGTATCAATTAATGAAAAGAAGCTCTAAGTCCTCAAGATCCATGAAGAGCCAACTCCTTATATTTGTGAAATTGAAGATATCAAGATAATTCTCGACTTCCTATGGAACTACTATTAACCCTGAAAAATTTAATATTTTTTCTTCAACACTTCCCCTACCTTCGAAGTCATTATTTCACATTTACAATATCGCATATGCAATATTGAAAAGTAAAAAAAATTAAAACAGAGGCCGCAGGCCCCTCAAATATCATTTGCGCAGGATCGGGATAGCAAAAAACCGCAAGGGCGAAATAGCGCATAAGCAATTTAAATTTTAGATTTTCGAGGTCGAGTTCGAGGTGTATTAGCTCCAATGGCAGGTAAATTCTTTTATCCTTTTCAATTAATCTTCAATTCATTAATTTTTTCCATAATTTCATTGTTTTTATAATTATTTTAAACAAATTTAAAAAAAAATTTAATGTTCAATCAAGGAATGATTAAAAGTAAAATAACTTGTAGTTTTTTGTTTAAATCTTAAGAGACAACACAAATGAACAACACAATGTGGAAAACCCACCCTCTAGTAACCCACAACAACCTAACCCACAACCTAACCCAAACCCAAACTCGGAGGGGGAACAAGATTGAAACTCACAGATTATTGCGCGTTTGGCATCATTGAGGTGCCTTAGCTCATCTATTAGAGGGGGGGATCGTTTGAGAGAGTCTTTAGCCGATGCATTGGACATAATAACAGACACAATTGCCGAAGCCCAAGGAGATCTATACAACATTACCTCGTACTAAGAATCTAGGAGGCAATACTACTCTGATGGATTGAGTTATAAAGACATCAAAGCCCTTAAAATTACAAAAGACCAGTTATTTTCATTACTCCGGGACCCTAGCACCGAATTGGTTCCACCCACCAGTCGACCACACATTTCCATAGACTGGTGCATTGAACCAAATATAAAGGCCAATTGGATGGATCGTTGGTATATGGTCTTCGATGAAGACCCCCATGGGAATAGGGACATCCCATTTTATTTCCTTAGGAAGTTGTATGTAGAATTCATCCTAGGGAAACATGTTAACTACTTCGATCTCTTAGGAAACCAGGGTGTTGGTCATGGGATGACCCAAAATAGGGAAAATGCTAGGACGAATCCTAACTGTGTGCCATGCCCACCATGCCCACCGCGCACACCAAAACCCCCTCAGCTATATCCTCCTGCAGGTCCTATGATTGAGAATACATAGGAGGCATTATTTGACATGGAAGATACATTGCTTCAACATGGGATTAATGTCCAAGGAAATGTAGACCAAGGGGCTAGCACTTCTAAGGGGTTAGCACTTCAAAGGCAGGCCCATCTACAGATCACACAGGAGATGCAGAGTCTTCAGAGAATCGGGTTACTCCACACCCTTGCACATCGTGTGGAGGCATATGCTATGGCCTTGCTTCCAACTTTCGAGACGATGGATTACTTCGCTTTGTAAGTAAAACTCATTATTTTCATATTATATTTTGTTTCATGTCAAAATTTTCAATTGTTTCGCAATTTATTTCTATTTAATTATCTAACAAATTATGTGAACAAATATACAACTGGTGTCCCATGGAACACCATACTCACATAGTCCACTGATCAACGTTGAGAACATTGATGTGGCTGTCAATATTGCTTATGGGTCTGGTTCTTCACCAATAGGGGTAAGAACTATACTTGTTAATTTGTCAACTTTATTTACATATTTATAGTATAGATTGTAACATTCAATATGTATCCTAATTTTGATACAACATGTTTGATGCATGTTGTCTAGGATGAGTATATTGTATCGCAACCTATTCCCTCTCATGCAGAGGTAGATTCCCAAACACAGGTATTATTTGAAATATTCTTTTAATTATATGCTTTTAATTATGTTTCGCTTTCTTTGGAAAAATCATTTTACTTGTATCGCTTTGACATATGTTACTTTATGCAGGAACCTATTGTGACAGTGGTGCTTGAAGAGCACCAAAGCGAGGTTGTTGTCAACCCACCTCTTGCCCCCAGCCAGGTATGTATGTTTTTCTTTCTTTGGTAACATCATTTTCCTTCCAGGTAGTATATATGTCTCTGATTCACTATTTCACATGAAATTGACATATATGTTACTTTATATGCAGGCCCCTAGTGAGGCACCGGTGCATGAAGAGCACCAAACCGGTGGCCCACCTTTGATGAGCTAGTAGGTATGTTTATGTAGATCGCTTTCTTTGTATGTTTATGTATATCTTTCTCTGATTTGGTGCTTGAAGAGACCCAAATTGGTGACCCTCTTTCCCCCCAAGGTACATGTATATTTGTTGACATTGGCATATATATATATATATATATTTATGCATCTTGATAGTGAGAAGGTGGTGCAAAAAGAGCACCCAATCAGGGTCGCTGTTAGTGAGGCACTAGGACCCATGGTTACTTACTCATGTACAGTAAGTAGAAATGTTATTTTGGTTTTGAAATTTGAACAAATGTACATAGAATTTTTAAAGTTTGGTAAATTAACTTACAAAATTTGGTTTTTCTGCAATTTCCACTGATGCGACCTATCCCTCTTGTTCAGCGATGGGGATCACTAGTGAGTAGTCGGAAAAGAAAGCTACACTTCTTCGAAGACTCTGGCAATGGCAGCAAAAGGGGGGATAACTAGAATAAATGTATAGGGGGCATACATAGATGTAACTTTTTGTTCATATGTACACACAGATGTACTTTTTGATCCACTATTTTGTATTATGGCCATGTGGCATGGAAACTTTTGTAACATTATTGCTACACATATATAATATAAAGCAAGGTTCAAATTTATACATATATGGTTGACTTGATCTTGGAACATGATATGGTTGACTTGATATTGGAACATGATATGTGTGGTTCACCTATGTGATATAATGATATGTGTGGTTTGTGCATGTGTGCTAACTTAAATTAATTTCCAATACTTAAAGGAAGAATTTACGACTCATCAAATTTTTAACATTATGGCTATCCTCAACTTTTTAACATCATAACCATACCATGCACTAAGTAAATTACATACACTAACAATCATAAAACTATTCCATGCATGGATGTGTAATATATACCATATCATACCCTACAATACCCTTAATATCAATCTAGATTTGCATAACATAACATAAGAAGCTTTTATGGAAAAACATTTTTGTTGAGAGGATCATCATGACTAAGTATCATGGCTTGATTTTCCTATTTATATATCTCCATATTGTCCTACATTTTATCGATTATGTCTTTTTTTTTAATTATCCATAATATTCTTGGGTTGGATGTTATACATGTATGCATTTACTAAGGTTGCAATCATATTTTTTAATATTGACATTTTTCCTCCAATATTTGGATTTCATGCTTCTATTGTACTAGAATTTCCATGATAGAGGCATTATGAAAGGTGCAAAAAAAGTTCATTTCCATGAACATTGGTGCTGACTGAGAATATGGATGTCTCGTTGCTTGGATGCCTCGTAGCCATTGGTAAGTTATTCATGGAACTCGAGGACTCTTCGAATATCTTAAATGTCTCTATGCAAATTTTCATTACAACTGAGATCGTCCATATCCTCACTACCAACGACTCTAAATACTAACTAAACCATGAGGGAATAGAGCCCAAAGTGATTTCCTAACGAATTCAAGTTCTCATGCAATATCAAACTAAAAGCATTTGTCAGATTGTGAAACCAAATGACCACACTACAGAGTAAAGCTTTGATGATGCTTCCAATCCAAATTTGTTTCAAAGGGTAAGGAAAAAAACATAGGGACTAAACTCACCAACACTATATGATTTCTCACCAAATTCCAAACCAAAATTTCAACAAGAATGAATGATGGTTTGAGACACAAAGATACTTTCACCTAAAGAAAAATGAACCCAATTCACAAGGATACCTAAAACTTCAGCTCTGCATTGTGCTAAGGCAAGGAGAAAAAGACAATATTCATAATATCATCATACAATTATAACATACAATAACATACCCTACAATACCCTATGACACTAACATCATACCATACTAACATACCATACCATTGTAATATACCAAATCATACCCTACAATACCCTATGATACTAACATCATACCATACTAGCACACAATAACATGCCCTACATTACCCTACGACGCTAACATCATACCATACTAACATACAATAACATGTACCATAACATAACATACTAACAATATGTACCATTTAACACTAAGTCATGCATGCATGTGTAATATATACCATATCATACCCTACAATACCCTATGATACTAGTTCATCTTTCCATACTAACATACATCATGTACCCTACAAACCCTAAATTGGTTGAAGTAAACCCTAGTTCCCTCTCCTAATTTGCAAGTTGCTCACAAAACCCTAGTTCCATCTCATACCTTATCAACCCTAGTTGGTGCATGCAAATTGGTGTTCATGAAAGCCTAATTGGTGCATGAAAGTATTGGTGATCATGTGTTTCTAGTTTCCTCTCCTAACTTCCATGATTGCTCACTAAACCCTAGTTCCATCTCATACCTTGGTAACCCTAGTTGGAGCATGCAAATTGCTGTTCAGGAAAGCCTACTTGGTGCATGCAAGTATTTGTGATCATGTGTTTCTACTTCCCTCTCTTAAATTTCAAATTGCTCACCAAACCCTAGTTCCATCTCATACCTTGGTAGCCCTAGTTGGAGCATGCAAATTGGTGTTCATGAAATCCTAGTTGGTGCATGCAAGTATTGGTGATCAGGTGTTTCTAGTTCCCTTTCTTAACTTGCAAATTACTTACCAAATCTTAGTTCCATCTCATACAGGCTTTTCAACCCGAGTTGGAGCATGCAAGTATGTGTTCATGAAAGCCTAGTTGGTGCATGCAAGTATTTGTGATCATGTGTTTCTAGTTCCCTCTCTTAACTTGCAAATTGCTCGCCAAACCCTAGTTCCATCTCATACATTGGTAACCCTAGTTGGAGCATGAAAATTGGTGTTCATGAAAGCCTATTTGGTGCATTTAAGTATTCGTGATCATGTGCTTCTAGTTCCCTCTCTTAACTTGCAAATTTCTCACCAAACCCTAGTTCCATCTCATACCTTGTCAACCCGAGTTGGAGCATGAAAATTGGTGTTCATGAAAGCCTAGTTGGTGCAGGAAAGTATTGGTTATCATGTGTTTCTATTTCCCTCTCCTAAATTGAAAATTTCTCACTAAACCCTATTTCCATCTCATACCTCAAGTCAACCCTAGTTGGAGCATGCAAATTGGTGTTCATGAACACCTAGTTTGTGCATGCAAGTATTGGTGATCATGTGTTTCTAGTTGGTGGATGGAAGTATTGGCGATCTTGTGATCATGAGATAAGGGAGCTCCACCATGGTCCTAATTCCATCTCATCAAAATACCCCAATAGATAACAGCAGACAAAATACTACACGATCTTTGCAAATTGTTTTAGTCAGTATAGAAAATTTGGTTAAAAATATTAACATCCATGAAACTCTAAAATGTTAAGAGAATTACAGTGTCTTCCAAACAAGTTCTATAACTTAATAATTATAATTGAATATTTAAAAGTGACCATAACAATTACCACAAATTATATGATATTTGAAATTTTGCAACCTATGCCAAATAACTCAATATTGACAGGAACATTATACCATCTATATGAAAAAATAAACATGAATAATAATATTACAAACGCATATATACTTCCATGTATACTTTTACTAATACTTTCATGTAGGTATGTCTATGTGTCTAATACCAGCGGCCTGGAGTATTAAACTGGCTCATTAGGTCATTGCTCATTTAACCCTAGTTCCATCTCATACGTTGTCTTGACCCTAGTTGGAGAATGCCAATTGGTGTTCATGAAAGCCTAGTTGGTTCACGCAAGTATTGGTGATAATGTGTTTCTAGTTCCCTCTCCTAACTTGCATGATTGCTTACCAAACCCTAGTTCCATCTCATAGCTTGTCAACCCTAGTTGGTGTGCATGCAAATTGGTTTTCATGAAAGCCTAGTTTGTGCATGAAAGTATTGGTGATCATGTGTTTCCAGTTCCCTCTCCTAACTTGCATGATTGCTCACCAAACCCTAGTTCCATCTCATACCTTGTGTTGAACCTAATTGGAGCATGAAACTTGGTGACTCATGAAAGCCTAGTTGGTGCATGCAAGTATTTGTGATCATGTGTTTCTAGTTCCCTCTCCTAACTTGCATGATTTCTCACCAAAACCTAGTTCCATTTCATACCTTGTCTTGACCCTAATTGGAGCATGCAACTTGGTGACTCATGAAAGCCTAGTTGGTGCATGCAAGTATTGGTGATCATGTGTTTCTAGTTCCCTCTCCTAACTTGCATGATTACTCACCAAACCCTAGTTCCATCTCATACCTTGTCTTGACCCTAATTGGAGCATGCAACTTGGTGACTCATGAAAACCTAGCTAGTGTATGCAAGTATTTGTGATCACTAAACCCTAGTTCCATCTCATACCTTGTCAACCCTAGTTGGTGCATGCAAATTGGTGTTCATGAAAGCCTAGTTGGGTTCTGATTTGTACATGGCAATGTAATTAAATGTATATATTAAACTAAAAACATCAAGAAATGTAAATTTCAACAACTTGAGAGCTTGTTATTTTCCGAACTCTATTTGGTGGTGTCTAAAGACACCATTCTTGGCGCCTCCAATGTGACGTAGATGGTGTTTGTATCCTAGGCACATGAAAGGCTAGACATTAGTAACATCATAAGAAAGAAAAGAGAACCTAATGAAAATGTGCAAACATTATTTATAGATAACTCACCCGAGGTTGTACGATCATGTTTATAGTGTCCAGTATCCTCTGAATAATATTATGTCTGTGAATGGTATCTGTCAATCATAGGTTTATTACATTGGGAATATAGTAAGGATAAATAATGGAAATTGTGATTTAGAATTCACTTTAAAGGTTAAATAACACACCCGACAATGCACTCATACAAGTAGGCCATCCAGATCATCTCTAGTGATGATGGTGTCCATCAATCTTTCGTGCTCTATATGAGCTAGCAAGTATCATACATGTGACCTATTTTTGTGAGCAAGTGTGCGCAGCTTGATGTTTATACCAACTACTAGGTTGGTGAAGTGGTATACAATAGCTCCTGGTCTATAATCTTGATATACATACCCACCCTTCCTTTTTGTTGTGCTGCAAGTGTCAAGTACTCCCCTTTTATAACCATCAAGCCTGTTGGGAATTGAATATTTTCATCATACGTAATAGGTTCTAGAAGGGTTTGTTTCCCCTCTAAGAAACGTGCCAACCAATAGTCAGAACCCCATTCATTATTTTTTGGGGAAACCACTGCATATATTTGACCTGTTAAAGGAAATAGGTCGAGTTAACAATACATTTTGTAAATAAGGTCTTGCATTTATAATTTATACATAAATTAAATTCTACATAGGTCGAGTAAACAATACATAAATCCATTTTCTTATTTAGGTACTACTCATATGTGATCATAGTCTATAGAAATATGTGTCTGATCATCTTCCAAATGGTCTATTTCATTAACCCTATTGAAATTGGTGCCAAGTGTCACTTGATCCCATGTATCAATGGTATACGCTCACAATCACCCCATTCACTGATGCTACAGGAATTGCAAAAGCAAGTCTTCAGTATTCTCCAAATTTGTAGGGCTGAGTTGTCTGAGCTTCTAATTGAATGAAACTATCGAGTTCCATGCACTGTGTTCACCTGAGGTGTTTGTGATCGATCCACATTTGTCACCTCCCAGAATATTCTTCGGACTAAGTGTTTCCTTGTTGCTTGTTCTCCCATGATAGATGCACACCATTGGACTATAGATGCAACGTCTTGAAGGCGAGCACCTGTAAATTTCATCTCTTTCCTTCGAAGGGAAATTTTAATGCATGCACCAGTACCATCGTGCTCTCCTTTTCCATGACCAGTTTCAAAGTAGTTCCATACATGTGGCACCTTGTATTTTATGTGCAACAAACACAACCATTCAAATACACATGCATTCTTGAACTGTCCAGCACAACCATCCGACCAAATGAAATGACGATAAAATGGTATATCCATAGCTATCACGTGATCATAGAATAATTTAAAGCAATGTTGCACATAATGGATGTCATGGGTCCGGTCGTCACTTATGTAGAAGTGACTTTATTTTAGTATCACACGTTTCTCTTCATTGCTATCTTGCCCATGTCGATACGTGATATGCACCATTATGCTCACCTGCTCTGAGTGACAGTATTGACTTTGAATTTCATTTTGTGGTTGTAGGGTGTAATTTTCTACAAATTCAACCACTGATAGTATTGTTCCAAGAGGGAAGGTCTCTCGACATATTCTGAATTGCTCATCTTGCCATCGTGCCATATCGACATGTTGAATGTACTGTTGGATCTTTCCACGAAACTCTGGAATAAAATCACATACTCACACCAGGAACATGAATATTAATATGTCAATAAACCACATAAAAAATTGTGTACATGAATATTAATTTGTCAATATTCAAGAATTTACCTGTTAAGTCACCAATTTAATCTTCCTTCTTTCTTTCCCATCATTTAGTTGATATGTCTCATACTGATAGTTCTGCTTCTTGACAATTGCATTCCCGAATGCTTGATTCTCACTTTCATGGATGCAATCAGACCATAAGGATATCCCACCACAATTGTTGCAAGAACCGTCTACACATTGTTTTAAGTAATGTGTTTGGCCATCTTGCCTCGGACACATGATGCTATGGATGAAATCTCTGGAATACATTGGCGGTACTGTACTTGAGCATTCTTGCACATGGTTAGGATGCAAAAAACGATGTATATGTGCAAATGTATGGTAATATAAGTCAAACTCTATGTGGTATCTACAACAACAAGTGTTACAGATGGTATTGATTCTAACATACCAAGGCTTTCATTTTTCAAAAGATCTTTGCTCGAGCCTTAGCTCTACATGGGCAACTTTAAACATCTTGAACAGTTGAGTTTGTGTCATGTCAAGATAATGTTTAACATGAGGTTCAGTGTTTCTAGAACCCTTACAATGTTTTAACACATACTTCGTGTTAGAATAAGGCCTAGTGTTATCATGCCAAAACGTTTGCACTAGGCCCTTCACTGCTTCGACTAACTTCATGTATTTGCGGGGCAACCTACCGCTAAATGCCCATAATGTTTCCATTTGTCCCTCTACATCAAGGTTGTCTCTTCTTACTGAATATTTTTTAAGTGTCTTTGGATGCAAAGGAACAATTTGTGATGTGCATTTAAGTAAATGACGTTGTCTTGTGGATCTACATACAATTGATTCAACCAATACACGACGAGCCACATTACAGTCTTGTGAACAAGTTTTTTTACCAATCGATGTGAATGCAGCAGCAAGAGATTTAACAATGTGATTACTTGATTTATATTCTTCATTGTTGTTATGCCTAAATTTCTTCTAACAGTTGCCATATTTCTAGATTTAAGCAAAGCTAAAAAAAATTGGCATTTACCAGCTTCGGATTTGCTATCAAAATATTGTTTCATTATTTGAGAAGAATGACGAAGGATAGTGCGTTTAGCCACGTTACCTTCCATGGAAGTCAATCCGCTCTCATCCACTTGTCTTCATTTAGGAGTTCTCTTTCATTTTGATACAAAATTTCTTGCTGTTTGAAATGCTAGAGTGACATTTACATCC
>LPNX010310949.1:307085-317424 GCA_001517045.1 Pseudotsuga menziesii | reverse complement strand
AGGCCCCATGATAGGTATCACAAAGATGTAGTAGACAAGTTGGTGACATTGTTAGCATAGTAGGGGGTTCAACTTGTACATGTGTACGGAATTATTTGATAATCTCACATTGCAAAGATATGGAGGATTGTTCCTCATGGGATAAAGATCTTAATGCAGCACATTGTTAGTGCATGCATTTGATTAGATGCTAGGAGGGATTATCATCAACCTCCTCCTCCACCTCTATCTCCTCCTCCATAAAATTCAAAATCGTTATTGATAGGGTTCCTCACCTCAGGACAAAGAAGGATAAACTTGATAGGAGGTAACCCTATCGGCACTCTCACTTTGCCCTAATGCCAACCCTACATCCACATACATTTCCAAAAGTTATAAGCTATATTTTAAATTTTTCATCAAGACTATAATATGTAAACCTATGCGAAATTTAACTTGAACGAGAGATTGGGACAAAGAGGCAATTCCAGGTTTATCTCAAACATGTTTTAGTACTCAATCGATGCCACCATGGCTTCACCTCCCAAAATCAAGTTTATAGGTTAATACACTTCCTTCAAGTGTGAAAAATCAACTTTGATGTGAACAAGTGTACTGGAAAAGAACTCCATTAGAGGAAATTTGGGGTCTAAAATGGGCCTTATAAGAAAACGTGCCAAAATAAGTTTTTGTGAGTTGGAATTCAAGAACCAATAGAATTTCAATAAAATAAGTCAACCATAATGGTTGAATTGACATATTTGTCATTAAAAAACTACTTTTTTTGTTCGTATTTTTGACATATCTCATTGTGTTTTTACTCAAATTTCAATCGAGAGAGCTCGTTGGATGCAAAATTTGATTCCACATCCAACGAGTACCCACACTGCATACTTTTGACGGACCCCACTACCCCAAAAACAAGAAATAATTGAAAAAACATGATGATGACTTTTGATGGACCCCGCTACCCCAAAAACAAGAAATACCTGAAAAAACATGATGATGACATCATCATCATGTTTTTCAGGTATTTCTTGTTTTTGGGGTAGCAGGGTCCATCAAAAGTATGCAGTGTGGGTACTCGTTGGATGTGCAATCAAATTTCACATCCGACGAGCTCTCCTAATCGAAATTTGAGTAAAAACACAAGGAGATATGTTGAAAATACGAACACAAAAAGTAGTTTTTTTCTTTCTTCCTCCAAAATTAATCAATATTATTTTATTATTTTAAATATTATTTTATTATTTTCCTTAGGAGGCCCATTTTAGACCCCAAAATTCCTCTAATGATACCTTCACTACAAGTGTAGAGGGAAAGGGGTGTGCTCCTCCTAGCGTCCCTCTCCTTTCTCTGCCCTACACACGCAAGAATAAGTTGATTTATCTCTAATTAAAACTAGCAATGTCATCAACAAATTGAAGAATGAAAGACTGGATTTTAATAAACCCTTACCTATTAAATCCTTTGCGGGTTGAGAAGCTCTCTACCTGAAGTCGAACTAAGCTGACAGAGCATTTGGTAATAAAACATTGGAATGACAAGCTAGAGGTCCAAGGTCGAATCTCGTGGAAGGTTTCATAAACCAAATAGAAGTCAAGTAGCCACCATCCACCTCCAAATACAAGTAATAACATTAGAAAATTCGTAATACACAACACATAACCATGTAAAAACAATGGAAGTCATTCTTGAATGATAACAAATGTCATTGCATGCACCATTGTGTAGAAAAGAGTCCCAAGGAGAAAAGCTTCAACAACCACAACAATAAAACCAGAAAAAAACCCTCACGACCAGATGAATGCAATAATAAAACCCTACAAAACCTCTTCAATGAAAAAATCATATTAAGGACAAGTGGAGGGTCAGGATCAGTCCTCTCCCCAAAATGCATGTGAACAACCAACAATCTTAACTCTTTCTGGTTGCACTGTCAACTCATAGCCATGGTTTATGACAAATATTTAAAACATGTCATTAAAACCTAATTAAAACCCTTTGTTATCGCAACTAACCTCCACCTTGTAATTCCTATGGCAGCATGCCAATGCATAACATAAATTTAAACAATAGTGATACCTTGCACTATCGCTCTCGTTGTTTGTAAATCTTGTGGGATAAGCAGCTTATGCCAATACTTTATAACCTAAATTTTAAACTATAAGTTTCCTTTCCATACAGTTTCCCAACGCTTATAAAGACATAAGGTTGCAACCCCTTTTCCTTACCTTTGATATAGAGTTAAAACTTGAGATTTAACTCTTTTATAAGACCTAGGGATTTGGGGACGAACCTTATCGTGGTTCACATAGACCTGATCTTTGTTTATTACTTTGACAATTTAATTCTATTGGGGAGGTTTTTGGAGATCCGTATGGGATTTGACTTGTTTACTAGTTGAATCTATCCTATCATTATACTCCTATGCATTTTCTAAAGAAACAATTTAGATGTTATTACTTCTATAATGATTTTATCTTCAGGGAATTGTTTAATAATTTTTGAAACTCCTTTGTCTATTGAAATCGGATGTATAGGACTTTGTCTATGTACATTTTGTTTATCATGTTGTTATTTCCTTGTATTTCATTGGGCTAGGTTTTGATTGTCCTACTTTTCACAATGTTGCTTCTATAGATAGCTTCATACCTATACTTCTCTAATTCTTATCTGGAAGATGAATTGGAAGGATGCCTAATGCAATTGTTTATAATTGTATATAGTCACTCATTTAATTCGCATGTAAGCTTATAATTAGATATGCATGCTTTAACCCCGCATTCTAAGAAAATGATTCCCATTCCTAATATTTCTAGCATTTAAACACTCTTGGTGTAGAAATAAATCCTACCCTAACTAAATATTTTGCATGTCTGTGCCTATGATATTACACAGTAAATACATTCAAACAATTATCACCTAAACCGAAAAGATCTAGTCAATCCCTAAATACTCTTGTACCTTAGTCTATCGAGAATTGTAATGATGAAAATAATTTTACAAGAAATAAATTATGTAATCCTAACAACATTCTAACCTAGGGAAAATAAAAAAAAATTTAGCATCTCAGGCAGACTGTACATTAGCATATCAAATAACCAGACTTAATATAACCTATACTTTCTGTCTAGAAAAAAATATTAATATGGAATTAAGAAGACATATTGAAGAAATGAAATTACCTATGAACAAAAATGTAACAGTAGCAACTTAAATAGCTTATCTGGAAATATTTAAGGAAACATGATAAGGGACTACCGAATTCCACCCTACCGTAGATAATTGAAACTGTTCAACATCTTTCAACCTTTGCATATATCACTCCCAAGCTGGACCAAGCTTACTACAAACCTAGACTTAGGGTTCTTTTTTGTGCAACTCTTGCCTTTAAGTAGATGTTGCCATCAGGTTCCCTTTACTCAATATTTTGTATTTCCTTGTTTGCATCAACTTCCTCTTTCATGAATTCTTTCTTTCCATTCTAGACCACTTGAACAAAACTAGCTCTGAATACTCAGGTGAAAATCTAGGCCAGACCTTTTTGGGCAAGCAGGTAGGCTTGCCTCTGCAAGCTCCTCCATCTACCTTTTCATTCTTATCTTCTTAGAATATTTTAAAGGGAGGGATTGTTCTCTCTCTTTTGAAGTTCAGAGGGTTATGATTAGAGAGGAAATTTGAAAGAAGAGAATATATATGTTTTTCATCAGAATAATAAGGATAGTTCAATGACCTCAATGAATAGTCATTCCCAAATAAAAGAAGTTTCTTGTATAAAAAATTAGTTAGGACGTGTCTTTTCATTTCCTCACAATTTTATTTATGTTTTTTAATTATTAAATATCTTTTTTATGTTCTCTCTTTTCTTAAACTTTTATTAATCTCATAAGTCCTAGATCCCTAATAAGCTTGGTCCCCTTTTTAGCACTAGTTTTCCCATATCAAGTGGCCATAAATATTTAAAATTCTATTTTTATAAAATATCATAGTTTATGATGCCTCACAACATTCATAGGTTCAAACCTATAACTTAACCAAGACATGTAATATGTCTAGGGGAAGTCTTTAGGATGTCACACAAATATAGGAATTAATCGATAAAAGATACATTCAACCTAGTGTACCCCTTGGGGAGCACCAGTTTTATTTGTAAAGAAGAATATGGCACTCTACAGTTGTGTATAGATTATAAATAGCTAAACAAAATGACATTTAACATCGTTATCTTTTTCCTCGCATTGACAACCTAAGCGATTAGTTTCGAGTGGAAACAATCTCTTAAAAAATATACTTGAGGTACGGATACCATCAACTATATATCAAGGATTAGTAAATCCTTAAAACTTCTTTTAGAACCAAATACGGTCATGGTGAGTTTGGCGTAATTCCCTTTGGGTTAACAAATTCCCCAATAGATTTTATGTGTTTAATGAATAGTATATTAAGTAAATACTTAGATAAATTTGTAGTTGTCTTTATCGACAACATATTAATCTATTCTAAAAGTAAACAAGAGAACAAAGAACACATAAAAATAATCTTACAAATGTTAAGGGAACAACAATTATTTGCTTAATTTAGCAAGTGTGACTTTTTCTAGGAAATTATTTAGTATCGAGGACATGTGGTGTCTAAGGATGGCATATCAGTCAATCCTAATAAAAATAAAGCTATCACTAAATGGTATGTTCCAAAGAACATAACTGAAATAAGATCATTTGTGAGGATTACTGGATAGTACCATAAATTCATTGAAGGATTTTCCAATATAACAAACCCTATAACTTCATTACAAAAGATAGGTAACAAATTTGATTGGAACAAAAAGTGTGAAGAAAGTTTTAACAAATTAAAACACTTACTAACAATGAATCCTATTCTAAAATTGTTGATTCATTTAAAAAATTTGTTCTATTTACAGACTCATGCAAACAAGGTCTAGGTGGAGTACTAATTCAAAAAAATTATGTCATAACTTATGAGTCTAGGAAGCTAAAGGAACACAAGAAGAATTATGCCACTCATGACCTAGAATTAGTTGCTATCATTCATGCGCTTAAAATGTGGTGACACTATCTCATCGAAAGGATATTTTTATTAATGTGTTATAATATAAGTTTAAAATACTTATTCGATCAACAAAAAATTAACGCTAGACAAGCTTAGTGGTTATCATTTCTATGTGAATATGATTTTTAAATAAAACATATAAAAGGAAAATAGAATAAAGTTTTAGATGTCCTAAGTGGTCAATTTGTTATATGCAACAACAAGAAGCAAGTATGAATCATATTTAGAAGATAAAATTATAAATGCAAAAAAATTTGATGAGTATCAGAAATTAAAGGAAAAGGCCGTATAAAATGAAGTAAATCAAGTAAAAACCGATCTCATTCTGAATGGAAGGGGGTTATTATTACACAAAATAAGATTATATATATGTAATTCGAAGGATATTAAATTAATTATTATGGACAAATTACATAAAAGACCTTATAAAGAATAAATTCGTTTTTACTTGATTTACTTCATTGTATGCGGTCTTTTCTTTTAATTTTCGATACTCGCCATTTTTTTATGCATTTATAAGGATTATGTATATCAATTCATAGGATATTACATTAATTATTATGGATGAATTACATAAAAATACCTTATTCAGGACATCCTGGATATCTGAAAATGATTACCATGATAAGGAAAGATTTCTTTGGTATAATATGAAAAAGGAAGTAGTAAAATATTTAAGACGTTGTATTGAATGTCAAACAGTAAAGGCTGAAATGGAAATGATAAATTATCAGTATGGATTTCATAACTGGGTTACCTAAAAATGTTAAGCAACACGACTCAATCATGATGATGGTAGATAAACTGAGTAAGGTAGCTCACTTCTTTCTAGTACTTTTATGTATAAGGCTATTAACATTGCCGATATATTTATGAAATAATTTTTGAGGTTGCATGGTGTACCCAAGATAGTAATCTTGGACAAAGATGCAAAATTTATGAGAAATTTTTGGAAGGATTTATTTCAAGGATTAGGAATGCAATTAAATGTTATCATTGCATATCATCCTCAAACTAACGGACAAATGGAAAGAGTAAATCAGGTTTTGGAAGACATGCTTAGAATGTACGTAATGGATAAACCAGGTAAGCCATGAGGGTTATTTGCATTTGGTATAATTTGTGTACAACAATAATTTTCAAGCGTCAACTGGATTAAGTCCATTTGAGATATTGTATGGACGGAAGTTTAATACTCCATTTTCTTGGAGCTAAAGGATATGGAACTAACAATGAAACGGGAAAAAAATAATTTGAAGGTTTCCCAAGAGAGGAAAAAAATTGATTCTGACTTAAAATGAACTCTATGAGAGTTCCATATAGGGGAAAATGTTTATGTAGAGGTAAAACTCAGAAAATCCTCCTTAAGGTTTGGAAAATACTCAAAGTTGGTGCCCACATATTGTGGACCATTTGAAATTTTAATAGAAAATGGACTCGTGGCATATTAATTAGCATTACCATCTATAATAAAAGTACATAATTTTTTTCATGATTCAATTTTAAATAAATATGTTCATTATGATACTCATGTGATTGACTGGAATGTTATACAGGTGGACCTCGAAGGAGAATTTCAAGTGGAACCATAACATATTATCGATAGTAGAGAACATTTACTTTGAAGCTGAACCATCGAACAAGTCAAGGTGCAATGGAAGCACCTTATTCGAGAAGATTCCACTTGGGAATTGGAAAGTAATATGCGGGATACATATCGAGTTCTATTTCAAGATGAAATAATGGAAGAATAATAACANTATATATAAAAGTTAAAATGAATGTAGTGGATTATTACTATTGAAAAATTAAATAAGTAAGAGGAATCAGAATTGAAGTAGCTGTTAAAAGAGTGTTTGTTGACCCACAAGAGGAAATGACAAATGGAGAAAAATGTTGAGTGAGAACTCAGGTGATGCAGGAGGCATCTTCCCCAAAATGAGGTCAATATTCCCTGTGGAGCCCTAAAGAGAAGGAGCTTCATAAATGACTAAGTCCTAGGAAAAATAGTATAAAATAGTATTCCCATCAAATAAGAAGGAGGATGGCGATGGATGGGGAAATAATTTATTAATGCAAATAGATGGCACATTGATCAAAATTTTCCCTTGTGATTCAACAAACAAGATCGGGGGTTATGGAGCAAGTAAGTTTCTGTTTCTCTAGGAGTTGGTTGGGAGGAATGGTAGCTTTAGTTCTGTTTTCCCAACAGTTGTGATAGGTTCCTATCTAAAATTAATCTACTATTTTAGTATTAGTAATTACAGTCCTTTTTCCAAATGTATTATAAATTGACAATTTACAATGTATTCTTTGTATCCTTTTTATTATAAAATATTGCTTATTACGATGTTAGTACTAATTTACTTTATACAAGAATATATAAGTCGTAGATTACTTTTCCTATACATAATACTAGAATTTTAAACTGTAAACAAATATCCTCTAGAATGTCTCAATGATAAGCTATTCAAACTATTAACCAAACTCTGCATTCTATAAAATAATATCAGAATTAATAGGAGAGATGAGAAACTTCAATTTATAAATTATAAAAGATAATTTAATAAACTAATAGAAGTAATCGCAACATCCTAGAGACGAGAGGCTTCCCACATAGTTTTTCTCTTTATTTGTAAACAACACAAATCTATGTATCAACATTCAATATAATAGCATATCCAAGTAAAAAGTCCAAATAGATCTAGGTAAAACAATAACAGTAGTAAGGCTTCCTACATATACATCATCCATGTGTTAAAAAAAACTGATTTTGATAAATTTACAAGTTGATATTTGACTTCCACATATATCAAGGATTCAAGAGATCTAATTTAAATAATAATTTAAACAGAACCAAGACAAAAAACTAGATCAAACAAATATTCATTAAAAATATCCAATAAATTACAATTGCAATAAAACCCTATCGAATTAGATCTAGAAAGCGATATCATCCCCAATTCGGGATCACATATGAATTCGTAACAAGTTCAAAATCTACGATGGTTGTGAGTGAATATTTCTAACCTATAGACTAAATCACAAAATCACAAATGTTTTCCCCAAATCGAACTACAAACCCAACTACTGATAGAAGTCAAACTTATCTTAAAAATCATTAGTCACTGTAAAACCCTTTTTCTTTCCTCGTTACTCTAAAGTAAGAGTATTCCTCGAAGTCTAGCTACATCATACATTAAAGTAAGGTATACCTGGAACTGGACATTGATCCAAATAAACAGTGAAGGAGTTGTGTCGCGCTAGTTTATACATGTGCATAAACCTACGAGAGTTAGTATACCAGGTAATCATTGAATTTACAAGTTTCTTTCTAAATAAACAAAGTTATTGATAGGGTTTCTCACCCTAGGATGGAGAAGGATAAACTTGAGAGGAGGTAATTCGGTCGCCACTCTCAGTTGGCCCTAACGCCAACTCTGCATCCACATACATTTCCAAAAGTTATAAGCTATATTTTAAATCTTTAATCAACACCATAATATGAAAAGCTATGCGAAATTTACGTTGAATGAGGGTTTGTGCCATAGAGGCAATGCTAGGTTTATCTCAAAAAAATTTAGTACTCAATCGATGGCACCCTAGCTTCACTTGCCAAGATCGAGTTGAGAGGTTAATACACTTCTTTCAAGTGTGAAAAAATGACTTTATGTAAACAAGTGTACTAGAAGAGAATTCATACCCTCAATACACGTCCAAAGGGAAAGGGGTTTTCTCCTTAGTAGCATCCCTTTCCCTCCTCTGCCCTTCACAAACAAGAATAAGCTAATTTAGTTATGATTAAGACTACGAATGTCATCAATGAATTGAAGAATGAAGGATTGGATTTTAATAAATCCTTACATGTTAAACCATTTGAAGGTTGAGAAGCTCTCCGCTTGAAATCGAAGTAAGCTCACCTAGGCTTCACTCATAAAACATTAGAACGATAAGCTGGAGGTCACAGAGTCTAATCCTGTGGAATGTTCCATAAACGAAATAGAATTCAATTGACCACCATCCACCTACAAATACTATCAATACCATTAGAAAATTCGTAATACACAACACATAACTGTGTAAAAACAATGGCAGTCACACTTAAACGATAATAGAGGTCATTGCATGCACCATCCTGCAGAAAAGAGTCCCAAGACGAAAACATTCAACACAACCAGAAAACTAGACAAAAACCCTCACGACCAAATGAATGTGATAATAAAAACCTACAACACCTCTTCAACGACAAAAAATGGATTAAGGATAAGTGGAGGGTCAGGCTCAGTCCTCTCTCCAAAATGCATGTGAACAACCAACAATCTTAACTCTTCCTGATTGCACTATCAAGTGATAGCAATGGTTTATGACAAAGATTTAAAACATGCCTTTCAAACCTTGTTAAAACCCTGCGTTATCGTAGGTAGCCTCCACCTTGTCTCTTCCATGACTGCATGCCAATTCATAACATAAGCTTTAAACAATAGTAATACCTTGCACTATCACCCTCGTTGCTTGTAAATCCCGCAAGATAAGCACCTTATGCCAATACTTTATAAATTAAGCTTTAAACTATAAATTACCTTTCAATACATTTTCCCAACGCTTGTAAAGCCATGGGGTTGCACCCCCTTTTCCTTACCATTGATATAGATTTAAAACTTGAACATAAAAACACATAAGATTATGTCTAAGTAAATTTAGCTCGGAACTAAAGGTCCAAGTCTAAGATTTTAAACCCTAAGTAAACCAAAAACAAAAGTTTTATTGACTTTTGAACTATAACTTATCACCTTGGAAAGGGATGCAAATCGACTATCACCATGGTCAGAGTCAACACAGACGGACAAAGCTAATTTATGAGTTTGTGACATAGCTACAAGATATAAAAATACTAAATAACTCAAATGCTTCTTGTTGTAGTTTCATAAACTAACCACGCCGATAGAGTGGTGCGCTATATTCTAACTGACGCACCGGTAAAATTTAAACCCCTATTAAAATACATCGATGGCGCTTCTATTTAACATAACAGGACCGAACATCATGCACCCCATTTAAGAGGTGACGACATGTTCACAATGCACTAGTAATGTGGTTTTAAACGTTAACAAAATGACAACAGTTTGAATATTATCTACACCAAGTTTCTCGATGCATATTAGTGTATATGGCGCATCGGTAAAGCTTGAAATTAAAAAAACTTACATAATACATGGACAATGCGATTAGTAAATAGTGACACATTGCTTACAATGCTTGTATGTTTAATGGGTGCACTGTTATGAAT
>LPNX010310949.1:260695-303241 GCA_001517045.1 Pseudotsuga menziesii | reverse complement strand
ACATTATTATTTAAAAAAAAAATCTTACTAAATAACAGATCCTCTTGAAGAATGAATCGAAGTAAAATCTCAGCTCTTCATCTAGTGGTTCACAATTAAAATGATATTAGTCCATATACATGTTTCTTTGTTTTTAGGTGGTTATGATAGAGGGATTAATCTAGAGACTTACTTAGAATTATGCTAAACTCATTCCTCTTCAATTGCAAGTCTTCCTTTCGACTGCGGGTGTTCTAAGCAATGGCTTGTTGTTTGATCATAGTTTGAACTCCCCCTCCCATCAAGAGAATAACTAGCACTAGGAGCTAGATCTAACCTTATTCTAAAGTGTTGTAAAAAAAGGGGGCGTAATGTTGCAAGGGTCTTGATTCTCATAACCTTAACCCAAAGTTTTATAAACAAGAAGGAGCCTATGCTTTACGAAGATTTGAACCCCAACTATTGCATTGAATTTCCAGAATTTTATGTTAGAAACAGCTGGCCAACAATTTACAAATTTTCGGTCCTTAATGAAGGTTTTTGCTTTACCCAACACCTTTTACTGTGCTTTACAAACCTTACTTTGACTCCTAGTGAGGATTTGGTAGCTCCATGGTTGTCAAGCTTCTAGTTAACTGTTGTTGTAATATTCTACTAGTTTCTTAACTTGCGAGGAGAGAATGATTTAATGGTGATAGAACATTTTGGTGGTGTATAAATTCCAAATGGAGTCTTGAAATAATCTTGGTTCAATTATCTGGGTTGTGGCATTGCTTTCTATCATTGACATAGAGTTTTACATTTCTTATAGTTAATAGTTTATTTTCATTGTGGTATCAATGGATTTGAGTACAAACCTAGGTTTTCCAATCGGCCTTTATACAAAGTCTGAAATTATTTCACACAAATTTAAAAATAGGTAATATGACTCATCTCTTAGCTTTCTTGCCTCATTAGGTATTTAATTTTGAATGCAACATTTAATAGAGTTGTTTGTAATCCCCAGGTCCTTGGTTGTGGCGAGCGGTTTGATATTTTGTTGAAACAGTTGCAATGTTCCTTTGGATAAGTCTCTTTCTTAGCCTCTCCATCATACCCATTATACTTGGATAAATGGAGGCAAGAAATGCTCAATCTACAACTAGTTGAAAAAATGGTAAAGGTTGGAGATTCTGGTACTCACCTTTAATTATGAAGAGCTGGGATTTTAAGTTGTATTTCTATTATTAGTGTAACATATTTACATTCATGATAAAATAAACATGGAGAACATCATGAACTCTTATATAAGGAGGTAGATCCAATTGATACGCTGCAAGCCCTATTCTAGTCAATATTTCAAAAGGTCCCACATATTTGGGACCGAGTTTCCCATATAATCATGCTCATAATGTACATTTATTTGGTTTCATTCTTAGGAATACATTGTATTATTTAGTTGTTTTATTTATGTCCGCAAAACTTTCCTTCCTGTCCTGTGTTTCCTTTAATTTTTGTTTCATTTTTCGTACCATTGTTTACACTTGTGCCAACATGTATGGGACTAACACCATTCTATCTTCCATATTACTCCAACTCAAGGTTAATTTACGCCGTCTACCATACAATACTTCGAAAGGACTCATATTGAGAGAGGATTGATAATTGTTAGTATACACAAATTCCACTAAATGAATATGATCCTCCCATTTACCTAGTTGATTCATTATGTACATCCTTAGCATATATTTTAATATCTGATTTACTATTCAATTTTTCCATTTGTTTGAGGATGGTATGTTGTACTATAATTTAACTTGGTATCCATACCTTGAAATAGATATGTCCATAAATTTGAGGTAAACTTTGCATATCGATCTATGATAACTGTTTTTCATATTCCATGAAGTCTAAAATATCTTTAATGAATATGTCAACCATGTTTATGGCTTTGTAAGTTGATTTTATGGGTATGAAATGTG
This sequence comes from Pseudotsuga menziesii, assembly GCA_001517045.1. Classification (NCBI taxonomy): domain Eukaryota; kingdom Viridiplantae; phylum Streptophyta; class Pinopsida; order Pinales; family Pinaceae; genus Pseudotsuga; species Pseudotsuga menziesii. The sequence continues at coordinate 301,301 of LPNX010310949.1, read as the reverse complement.
TTTCTTTGATCAAATTGTATACTACCACCATAATAGAATCGTTCTACTTTTTTTTGGGTAGCCTTGAAGTCCATGGTTATAACTTCCCATTTCCATTCGGAATGGTATAGGATGCAATAATCCAGCTAGATGTTGATATACAACCTTGACATATTGACATGTAAAACACCTAGCTGCATATTCAACTACTTCCTTCTTCATATTTAGCCAAAAAAGATCCTTTTTAAATGTTGTTATAAATTTTTGATATCTCGGATGTCCTTCATAAGGATTATGATGTAATTCCTTGAAGATTATTTGTTTCATGTTTGCTTGATTTGGTACATAAATTTAGTTTTTGAAACGTAAAAATCCTTCTATGTCAATCTGATATGGAATATCTTCAATATTACCAAATCTATGGGTGCATTTTTCTATCAGTTTATTATACTCACAGTCACTACTTGCTATTGTTTTCAACATAGTTTTAAATATGACTCATACCTACTAATGAACATTGTATACAATTCAGGTTGATGTTGATTTAATGCATCAACTACTATGTTTTCTTTTCCTCTTATATGTCGAATTTCAAAATCATATTCACTCACAAATGCGAGCCATCTGGCTTGACATGCATTCAATATTTTTTGTTCAAACAAATATTTCAATCTGATATTATTGGTTAAAAACAAAAATTTATTTCCCACCAAATAATGTCGCTAAATTTTAAGGGATGGATGATAGCTGCTAATCCCATGTCATGTACCTCATATTTATTTTCCTGTTCCTTCAACTTTTTGGACTCGTAACAGATCACATGACCCTCCTGAGTCAAAACTCCTCCCAAGCCGTCTTTACTTACATCAGTGCACACTATAAAATATTTAATTGGATCAATCATTTTTAATATAGGTGTTGTTGTCAGCAAATGTTTTAATTTATCAAATATTTCTTGACATTGTTGACTCCATACAAATCAAACACTTTTCTTTTGACCAGTTGTTATAGGGTGAGCTATTCTGGGAAAAATTTCTATAAACCTACGGTAATATACTGTCAACCCTATAAAGTATTTGATGTCATGTACATCTTTTAGTACTGGTCATTCTAAAATAGGTCTGATTTTAGCAGGATCAACTGCTACCCCTTTTTCTGAAATAACATGTCCCAAATATTGTACTACCTTTTCATAAAAATAACGCTTACTAAGGTTCGCATATAACTAATGTTATCTAAAAATTTACAAAACTTTTCATAAATGTTCCTCATGTTCTTCGTCATTCTTTGAATATATTAAAATATCATCAATGAAGACTACCACAAGTTTATTGAAAAATTTACTTAGCACATTGTTTATCATTTTCATAAATGTTGCAGGGGCATTAGTCACCCCAAAAGGAATCACCACAAATTCATAATTTCCATATATTGTTCGAAAATCCACGTTATGGATATCTTATTCTTTAACCCGTACTAGATGATATCATGACCTAAGATCAACTTTCGAGAATATTTTGGCTACACCAATTTGATGAAATAGATCATTAGTTCTCGATAGTGGATTTTTTTGTAATTGTCATTTTGTTTAATTATTTGTAATCTATGCACATTCCGAAAGATCCATATTTATTTTTAACAAAGAAGACCGATTCTCCTGAAGGTGACAAACTAGGCGAAATATATTTATTGTCTAGTAAGTCGTGTAATTGTATTCTTAGTTCTGTCGGTTTTAGAATACTCGTATGATAAGGATCTTGATGTAGCACATTGTCAGTGCATGCACTTGATTAGCTGCTAGGAGGGATTATCATCAACCTCCTCCTCCACCTCTACCTCCTCCTCCATAAACTTCAACATCTACTACTCCAAATCCTCCTCCATATGCTTTGACATCTACTAATCCACATCCTCTTCCTCCATAAGTTTCGTCGACATATTATCCACCTCCTCCTCCATCATCTCCTTCATCATGTCTTCTACTCTTACTTGACCAACATGGCGATCCTACTTCATTATCTCCTCTACTCCTACTCAAAATACTCGTTGATCATACTGATTGGATCAACCATTCACCATTTAGTACTCCTATTGGATCCATTATGCAGATGCTTTGATGTGGCCATACAATTCATCTTGATAGACCTATCCATGATTATCTCCAAGCTCTTTTTTTCTTGGCAGAGCTACTAATTCCATTAGCTCTATTGGTGGAGGTTTCTATGCCTCTAGTTTTGTTAGTAGAGGTGATGATACTTCATCTATCTCTATTGGTAGAGTAGATGATGCATCTCACTTTATTTGAAGAGATACTAATGATACTTTTGGTGGATGTGGATCGGATATGTCATAGCAGTTATTGGACTTGAGATATACATTTGGCATAATGTATCATCAATTTGATGTTATTTATGTTTATATCTATATATATACCGCATTTTTCATGTTTATGTTGATGTTTATTTATATTTTGATGGTGATGTGCATGTTAGGTTAGGCTAGATGATGTTTGTTAGATGTGTGTGATAGTTATGCATGTTATAATATAATGTGGCTTGTGTTATGTTAGTTGATGCTAATGTAATATTTATGATGTTATGCTCATGTTTATGTTTATTTGTATGTTTATGTTTATTTGTATGTTTATGAGGCTATATCGATGATTTTTATGTTTTATGTTTATTAGATGGTGAAAATAATCATGATGATTGTATGTTTATGTTTATGTGGTGAAAATATTGATTATGGTACACTTATGTTTATGGTTGTGGTGATGTTTATGATTGTGTGATGACATTTATGATAATGTTTATTATCGTATGACAATGTTTATATTTCTGTGTNTAAATGATGTAAACAGTATTTACACCCATACACACACACACACACACACACACACACACACACACACACACACACACACACACACACATTATTATTAAAAAAAAGAATCTTACTAAATATTAGATCCTCTAGAAGAATAAATCAAAGTAATTCTCAGCTCTTCATCTAGTGGTTCGCGGTTAAAATGATACTATTCCAAATACATGTTTCTTTTTTTAGGTGGTTATGACAAAGGCACTAATCTAGAGACTTACTTAGCGTTATGCTAAACTTGTTCCTATTCAATTCCAAGTCTTCCTTTCGGCTGCGGGTGTTCTAAGCAATGGCTTGTTCTTTGATCATAGTTTGAACTCCCCCCCCCCCTTCAAGAGAATAACTAGCACTAGGACCTAGTCCTAACCTTATTCTAAAGTGTTATAAACAAAGGGGGCCTAATGTTGCAAGGGTATTGATTCCAAAAAGCTTAATCAAAAGTTTTATAAACATGAACGATCCTACTTTACGAAGCTTTTAATCCTAGCTCTTGGATTGAGTTTCCAGAATTTTACCACTTTTCGGTCCATAATGAAGTTTTTTTAATTACCCAACACTTTTTACTGTGCTTTACAAACTTACTTCAACTCATAGTGAGGTTTTGGAAGCTCCATGGCTGTCAAGCTTTTAGTTAATGGGTGTTGTAATGTTTAACTAGTTTCATAACTTGTGACGAGAGAATGATTTAATGGTGATAGAAATTTTTTGTGGTGTATACATTTTGAATGGCGTCTCGAAATAATCTCGGTTCCATTTTCTGGGTTGTGGCATTTCTTTCTATCGTTGACATAGAGTTTTACATTTCTTATAGTTAGTAGTTTATTTTCATTGTGGTATCAAAGGGTTTGGGTACAAACCTAATTTTTCCAATCGAACTTTATACAATGTCTCGAATTCTTCTACAAAAATTAAAAACTAGGTAAAATGAATCCTCTCTTAGCTTTCTTTCCTCATTAGGTATTTAAGATTATATGCACCATTTAATAGAGTTGTTTGTAATCACGAAGTCCTTGGTTTTAGTGAGCGGTTTGATATTTTGTTAAAATAGTTGCAATGTGCCTTTGTGTAAGTCTTTAGTTTAGCCTTTGTGTCATACCCATTCTACTTGGATAAATGGAGGTGTGAAATGCTAAATCTACAACTAGTTGAAAAAATGGTAGAGATTGGATATTCTGGTACTCGCATTTAAGTATGAAGAGTTGGGTTTTTAATTTTTATTTCTCTTATTATTGTGGCATATTTACATTAATGCTAAAATAAACATAGAAAACATCATGAACTCTTATATAATGAGGTAGATCCAATTGATACACTACAAACCCCATTCTATCCAATATTTCAGAAGGTCCCACATATATGGGAGCAAGTTTCCCATATAATCATGCTTGTAATGTAATTTTATTTGGTTTCATTCTTAGGAATACACGTTCTCCTAAATTGTATTCTTTAGATGTTTTACTTATGTCTGCAAAACATTCCTTCCTATCCTGTGTTGCCTTAAGTTTTGTTTTATTGTGCATGCCATTGTTTACATCTGTGCCAACATATATGGGCCTAATGCCATTCTATATTCTAGATTACCCCAACTCAAGGGTACTTTACATTGTCTACCATATAGTACTTCGAAAGGACTCATCTTGAGAGAATATTGATAATTGTTAGTATACACAAATTTGACTAAATGAATATAATCCTCCCATTTACCTAGTTGATTCATTACGTACATCCTTAGTATATCTTTTAATATCTGATTTACCCGTTCAATTTGTCTATTTGTTTGAAAATGGTATGTTGTATTGGAGTTTAACTTTGTATCCATACCTTTAAATAGATATGTCCATAAATTTGAGACAAATTTTGCATATCGATCTATGATAATTGTTTTTTGTATTCCATGAAGTCTAAAAATATCTTTAATGAATATGTCATCTATGTTTATGGATTTGTAAGTTGATTTTACACATATCAAATGTGTTGCTTTGGTCAACTTATATACTACCACCATAATAGAGTCATTTTTTTTTTGGGTAGCCCTGTTATGAAGTCCATGGTTATAACTTCCCATTTCCATTCAGGAATGGGTATAGGATGCAATAATCTAGCTAGATGTTGATGTACAACCTTGACTTTTTGACATGTAAAACACCTAGCTAATATTCAATTGCTTCCTTCTTCATATCTGGCCAAAAAAAATCATTTTTTAATGTTGTTATAAATTTTTGGTATCTTGGATGCCCTTCATAAGGATTATCATGTAATTCCTTGAAGATTATTTGTTGTACGTTTTCCTGATTTGGTACATAAATTTGGTTTTTGAAATGCATAAATCCTTTTACGTCAATCTGATATGCACTATATTCAATATTACCAAATATGTGGGTGCATTTTTCTACCAGTTTATTATACTCAGAGTCACTACTTGTTATTGTTTTCAACATAGTTTTAAATTATGAATCATATCCATTAATTAACATAGTATGGAATTCATGTTGGTGTCGACTCAATGCATCATCTACTATGTTTTCTTTTCCTCTTATATGTCGAATTTCAAAATCACGTTCATTCAGAAATGCGAGCCATCTGGCTTGACATGCATTCAATATTTTATGTTTAAACAAATATTTTAATCCCATAATATCGGTTAACAACAAAAATTTCTTTCCCACCAAATAATGTCGCTAAACTTTAAGGGATGGATGATAGCAGCAAATTGCATGCCATGTACAATATAATTATTTGCATGTTCCTTCAAATTTTTGGACTCCTAATAGATCACATGACCCTCTTGAGTAAAAGATTCTCCCAAGCCGTCTTTACTTACATCAATGCACACTATAAAATATTTACTTAGGTCAACAATTTTTAATATAGTTGTTGTTGTTAGCAAATGTTTTAATTTATCAAATATTTCTTGACATTGTTGACTCCATACAAATCGGTGACACTTTTCTTTTGAACAATTGTTATAGGGAGAGCTATTTTGGGAAAAAAATATATAAACCTGTGGTAATATACTGTTAACCCCATAATGGATATGATGTCATGTACCCCATACTTCGATACTGGCCATTCTAAAATAGGTTTAATTTTAGCAGGATCGACTGCTACCCTATTTTCTGAAATAACTTATCGGAAATATTGTACTTCCTTTTTATAAAAATCACACTTACTAGGGTTCGCATATAACCGATGTTCTCTCAAAATTTACAAAACTTTTGATAAATGTTCCTCATTTTCTTCCTCATTCTTTGAATATATTAAAATATCGTAAATGAATACTAGCACAAATTTATCCAAAAAATTACTTAGCACATTGTTTATCATATTCATAAATGTTGTAGGGACATTAGTAATCCAAAAAGGCATCACCACAAATTCATAATGTCCATATCTTGTTTGAAAACCCACTTTATGGATATCTTCTTCTTTAACCCGTACTTGATGATATCGTGACCTAAGATCAACTTTTGAGAAGATTTTGGCTACACCAATATGATGAAATAGATCATCAATTCTCGGTAATGGATATTTGTTTGTAATTGTCATTGTGTTTAATTGTTTGTATTCTATGCACATTTGGAAAGCGTCATCTTTCTTTTTAACAAACAAGACCGGTGCTCCCGAAGGTGACACACTAGGACAAATATATTTCTTGTCTAGTAATTCTTGTAATTGCATTCTTAGTTCTGTCAGCTCTGGAATACTCATACGATAAGAAGCTTGTGATATAGCTGCCGATATAGGGATTAAATATATATTATATTTATAAATCTCTTTTAGGAGGAATTCCTTGTATTTGATCAGGAAATACATCTTGAAATTACCTAAGAATAAGGAATTGCTCCAGTGTTGTTTTTGACTTTTCATTTTCAGCCTCAACAATTTTAATGGCATGAAGTTGTCATCCCTTCCTAATACACTTCTTGATTTGTACCGATGATATTTGTCACGTAGTTATAGGTCTATAAATTCCCTTTGTAGTATGGTACTTTCCTTCATCATCAATACAATCAACACTTTTATGCAAATAATTAATAATGGTTTTACGCGATGCTAACCAATCCATATTGATTAAGATGTCATATGATCGTAAAGGAAGTATATTTAGGTGGACCATTGTATTCATTTCATTAAAACTCAGCCTACAATCTATTACTAACTCTATAACTATTCTCTTTACTCCTGTTGCTAATTGTACCAACCACGCATTTTTTTCTTTTTTCTTTTATAAGTATACATTTTTCAACTACCTTTGGTGCAATGTAACTTAAAATAGTTGTCGAGTCAATAAGAATGGAAATAGGTGTATTAAAAAATCTACCTTCCACTTCCAACATAGTAGATTGATGATCTGCTTGGTGGTCTTCCATGGAAGCATTAATTATGGCTACATTCCTATCCATGCCATTGACTGTAAAAGATTTTTGTAACATATTCAAGGGAGCCATTTCCCTATTGGGACTGTGAGGGATGTTTCTGTATAAATAATATCCATTACAACCCCAACATTTAATTTCTTTTGTGTTGTTATTTCCTCCACTACCAAAAGTTCCTGCACTTTTTTTTCCATTGTTTATGTTTGATCCTGACCTATTATAATTGTTATCTGAGTAACTCTTCATTCTTTTCCTAAAAGGGGAAGGTTTAAATCCCTTCTTACACAGATCCCTCTTTTCATTCTTTTTGTTTTTCCAATTCCTACTGAGTTCATATCTTTGTTTAAATAAAAGGTAGCAAAGCTTTGTCTTCCATATTTCTATTGAATTTTCATATGCTAAGCTAGATCATTAGTATTTTATTTGAATTTCATACCAAAAGCATATAAACAAGATCATTGAAAGATAGAAAAGCACAACCATACAAAAGAAACACAAAGATTTATCTTGGGAAAACCCTAAATGGAAAAACCCAGCAAAATCTTCCTCAATATAGATGCCCCAAAAGATAAAAGGTAAAACCAAAAGGGAAATCAAATACTGATCCTTGTCCTTCTCCAGCTACTTCTCTCTTCTCCACTAATGCGCTACACAAGTGAGAGAGTGTGCTACAAATGAGGAGCACCACACCTCTATTTATATTCATCCGTTCACTTTAATTATTAATTCCGACATGTAGGCTCGAGTTAATCATGTAGGATCGAGTTACACATGTAGGCTCAAGTAACCACACTGGGGTGATAATGACCCACCTTTACAGTTAGAGGGGACTACCTCATGACTCTTATTAGTTCTCCCTATTAGAAGCATCGGGGTACAAAGTAATACAAGTGGTTCTCTCAGTAGGACCATCAGGGACAACAAAAAGACACATATAGAATATTCTTCGAAGTTACAATATTTCAACACTCCCCCTTAACGAGAAGGGTATTCTACAACAACATCAACAACAACAATAATAGGAGAGAGAAAGAGAGAACATCATCAACATCATCAGGGTAACACATCTATAAATCATTGGAAGCTTTTCAAAATCATGTAGTCTTCATCTTTAATCTCCAGTCTTCAGCAATATCAACACTTTGACCACTTCGATCAGCAACAACTTTTACCATTTCGATAAACAACATCTTTGACCTTTTGATCAGCAGCAACATCTTCAGCACTTTGACCTTTCAATCAGCAGCAACATCTTCAACACTTTGACCTTTCGATCAACAACAATATCTTCAGCATTTTGACCTTTCGATTAGCAACAACATCTTCAGTACTTTGACATTTTGATCAGGAACATCATCATCATCATATTTTGAACTTTTGAACAGCAACATCATCATTATATTCTAATCTTTCGATCAACAACATCAACAACATCATTGTACTTTGAACTTTCTAATAGCAACATCATCATCATATTCTGATCTTTCGATCAGTAGTATCAGCAACATCATCATACTTTGAACTTTCAAATAGCAACATCATCATCATATTCTGATCTTTCGATCAGTAGTATCAGCAACATCATGATCATACTTTGAACTTTCGATCAGTAATATCATCATCATACTCTGATTATCAGTACGTCATCATCATCATACTCTAATCTTTCGATCAGTACGTCATCATCATCATACTCTGATCTTTTGATCAGTACATCATCATACTCTGATCTTTCGATCAGTACGTGATCATCATCATACTCTGATATTTCGATCAGTACATCATCATCATCATCAACAACAACTTGCAATCCACAATACGAAGACGAAAGTCTTTGAATCACTTTTGTACTTAAGTCTAGGGATGATACAATCCTACCACATTCTCGACAACCGAAGTCACCGAATTGATTACGAAATAATCAGTCCCTATCACTTTAGGACTAGGTCCAAGGATGATGCAATCCTACCGCATTATCGAAAACCGAAGTCACCAGATTGATTACGGGATAATCAGTCCTTATCACTTTAGGACTAGGTCCAAGGATGATGCAGTCCTACCACCTTATTGGGGACCGAAGCCTCTGGATACCTTTCTAAACTGAAGTTCAAGGATGATGCAATCCTGCCACATTCTCGGGGACCGAAGCCTTTGGATACCTTTCTGAACCAAAGTTCAAGGATGATGCAATCCTGCCACATTCTCAGGGACCGAAGCCTCTGGATACCTTTCTGAACTAAAGTTCAAGGATGATGTAATCCTGCTACATTCTCAGGGACCGAAGCCTCCCGATACCTTTCTGAACTGAAGTTCAAGGATGATGCAATCCTACCACATTCTCGTGGACTGAAGCCTTTGGATACCTTTCTGAACCAAAGTTCAAGGATGATGCAATACCACTACATTCTTGAGGACTGAAGTCACGGATCTATTCTAGACAAATGTCCCAGGATGACACAATCCCTCTTCATTCTTGAGGACCGAGGTCACCGGATCACTTTAGGGCAAGTGCCCAGGGATGATACAATATCTCTTCATTCTCGAGGACCGAGGTCATCGAATCACTTTAGGGAAAGTGCCCAGGGATGATACAATCCCACTATAACATCACTACTCCCCCTTTCGAGGAATGTCTTTTCGAACAACACCAAGCTTTTCTCGAAAGTGTTTGAACTTTAATTGAGACGGAGGCTTCGTTAGCACATCATCATCTAAACCATCATCATCTACATCTTCAGTATGTGAATATTGAACTATCACCATCTGTATATCCAGTATGTGAATATTGAAAGCATCATCATCTATATCTTCAGTATAGAAATACTAAAAGCATCATCCTCTCTATATTCAGTATAGAAATACGGAGTCACCATCATCTGCATCTACAATATGTAAATACTGAAACACCATCTATAGCTTCAGTATGGGAATACTGAAACATCATCATCTCTATATTTAGTATAGAAATACTGAATCATGATCATCTACATCTACAGTATGTAGATACTGAAACATCATCTATATCTTTAGTATGGGAATACTGAAACATCATCATCTGCATCTTATCTCGTATGTAGAAATACAAGATTTCTATGTGTTACGACAGAACACAGGGTTCTCTGTCATCACAACTCTGGCTATCACATAGAATCATTGTAGTATCCATATTCAAGTCAAAGAGACCTGATATTTGCTTCCGAAGCCATATGGATTCACAACTTAACAGAGCAGTCTGCTATGTATTCTGCTTCCACCATGCTAAGAGAAACAATGGACTATTTCCTGCTAAACCATGAATTCATAGCAGACCCCGAACAAAAGCATCTACCTGATGTGCTTTTCTTGTCTGAGATACTTCTAGCCCAATCTGCATCTGTATAGCCATACAATCTATAGTAATGGTTTCCATCATAATATAGACCAAATTCTATAGTCCCTTTCAGATATCTCATCACATGTTTTGCAGCTATTTGGTGAACACGTCTAGGTTGAACTAGATACTGACTCAAGGTGTTCACAAAAAAACAAATGTTTGGTTTGGTATTTGTTAGATACATTTAATGAGCAATAATATGTCTGTATTGAGTCACATCCACTAACTCTGGTGAGTCATCAGCTAACAACTTCAAGTTAGAATCCATGGGTATGGCCATGGCTTTGTATTCCAACAAATCGAATCTTTTCAATATCTCTACTGCATACTTTCTGTACTTGAGAAATATTCCTTCTGAATTTTTTCCATACTTCCAGACCTAGTAAATAATGCATTAACCCAAGGTCTTTCATCTAAAATTCTTCAGTGAGCTTCTTCTTGCATTCTACAATCCGTTTCTCATTCCCTGTCAGGAATAGATTATCCACATACAGTAATAGTATGACATGTTCATCTTCTATAACCTTGAAGTAAAGGTTAGGATTTAATTTCATTAGGAAACTATCTATCCTTCCATACCAGGCTCTAGGAGCTTGCTTCAGGCCATAGAGGACCTTCTTCAACTTGCATACGTGAGTCCATCTGTCTTCAACTTTAGATCCTTGTGACTATTCTATGCATACTTCTTCTTCAATCACACCATTCAGAAAAGTTGTTTTCACATCCATCTGGTGTAAGCCCCACTTCATCATGGATGCAAGTGGCATGATAGCTCTAATCAAAGTATACCGTGCTACTGGGGAAAATGTCTCTTCATAATTAATTCCCTCTTTCTGATAGAAACCTCTAGCCACAAGTCTTTCCTTACTTCTATCTACAACACATTTTATCTTGCAAATCCTTTTGGAAGATTCCACATTCTTGCTTTCTGGTTTGAGTACTATATCCCAAACATCATTCTAGTATTCTTTCATCATAACATCTTCCATGAGTTCGTCTTGTTAGGTCATAAACATATCCTATTCTTCTGCATTCAACCTTGAAGGTTGGAACCCACTTTACTCTTGGTAAAGTATCGATCCATTAGGAAGTTGTCCATCATGTCGTACCATGTCAAACTCAGATATCTTCTATAGTAAATCAACCTGAAGTGGAGTATCATCTTCCCTCTTCATTTTGTACAGGTGGTTCTATTCTTGATATATACTTCTAGTGGGTCTCATCAATAGAGTATGTCATGTCATAGTATATCTTTTCTGAGGTAAACCACGAAGCTTGCTTTGTACACTTTTTCTGGTAGATCCATATGGAGGATACTATGGACTTCCCTTCAAGTCTTGAAACCATATCGTAGACATCATTCCCCATGATTGACTGTTACTCTTTGATCATAACTTCTTTCATAGACATAAAGGTTAGCATCAATGATGTCACCCAACTGTGTTACACAACTAGAGTGTGTCCATCAGTTCAAGGCCTCTTACTTTGGTTTGGAAGTCTTGCCATTCTTTTCTTCATCTTGCGTTATCTCTCATACCCATGGTGGTATTCATCCTTTGAGGTGGATCTAACACTCTCTGAAGCTATTTTATTCCATCATGATGTCTCTGACACTGGGAGCTTCAGATTTATGTTTATTGGAGTGAATCTTGAATTGTCATCACTAAGTCTCATCCTTGTTTTCTTGTAGGAGGTTGTATAGGACCTTTCCTACAATTCAAATGCACTAGTTGTTACAAAGAGAAATTCCTATGGCTTGGGGTACCACAACAGACAGCTTGAATCCAAAAATCAATCCTTTCCAATATGCAATAGAAATTAAATGTCTAATACTAAAGGATCAGACGTCGTACCTTATTCCAGACAATTGAAGTAGATCCCCGTTGAGCTTTCCAATCTTCAGCTTGAATTGATCTGTTACTTCCTCAACAACAAGTAAACAATACAAGCATTCTATATATCATGGTGTTAAATCTATTTTAGCATATATAATCAATAATGTACAAGCATTTGACATAATCCCATGGATAAAATATTCATTAAAACACACATTATTGGACAGGAAAAGATATTTCTATAAATATAAATCAGAGATTACAAGGTACAACCTCTGATGGCACGTCTACGAACCGGAGAAACTGAATCCCCCACTTGGGCCTCCACCACCTCAATCCTCCATCTCTCGATAGCAAGCTCACAAACAAAAGTCAAGCTTGGGAAGAACATACTAGTGCTCCAAGGGACAAAGGGATGCAGACTCAAGCATAAGTTCCGTCAACAATGGACTATAGTTTCTTTGGTCTCAATTCTCTCTTATTCCTTCAATGTACCAAGGGGTTCCTTATATATCTTTTCAAAGGGGTAATGGAAGGTCGAATCCAAGCGATCTCAAGGCATAGGGAAGGCCAGGAGTCAAATGAGTCGGATTCATGTCAAGAAAACTCCAAAAGGATTTGGATTATGCGCACATCCCGATGTATGCGGTTTTAGTGGGAAAACCCGCGTATATACGCGCTTATAGGTTTAAAAGTTTCCTATATCATTTTTCATATGTTTTTAGGGATGATCAAGGAAACATCAAAGGACAAAAAGTGGTCCATAGGGTCTAAGGAGTCTGCAATAGGACAACGGAAGGCCATACAAAGTGTGATTCACCTAGAGTGGTGAAATCCGCTATAACAGATGCCCCCTAATGTGTGAGGTCATAGGGGTCATATGATGGCTGAAATACATTGTAAGTCCATCCCAGAAGTGGAGTGATGAAGGATCCCAAATGGAATACCAACCACCCAATCAACATAGTACAATAATATAACTCTGCATACAACTGCAAATACATATAGCAGTCTCGGATACATAAGAGTACAATGGCCATGAATAAGCATGATACATGATATCACATATGTGGTCATTGCCACGTACAATATACATAGATCATAATCTCCATGATGAAGATATACAAAGGACCATGATCTCCAAAATGGCTGAAGATATATAATAGATCAAGATCTCCATAGTGGCTGGAAATATCTGACATATACTGGAATCAAGTCACGAGAGCTGAAATCTCATGAACACTGGCACGATCAAGGAGGTAGCATATAAGAGATGCCACCAATATGGAAATTATTCTACACAAACCGCTACGAGTACATGTCCTACTATGCGAATAGAGGTGTTGAGGTCGAACATGGTAGTCCATCGTCTGATTATTGGTCATTAATGTATACCATTAATAGACGCGAGATTACCCACTGATAATGAAAATGGGAATCAAGGTACTAGAGTGCAAACTAACAAGTCTGAATAAATGTGTTGAGGTTGAACACTTGAAAGGGTCCATTGATCAATTGACATTGATGTATTCCCAAGAAACTATCGATGGCGAGAGAACCTGCCACTGATGACTGCAAGTCTCAAGGCACTCAAAATGACTCTAGACTCCAATCCCAGAATAAATGATCTGAATTCGATGGGATGAAATCCGCTAGAAGGAGGGAATTAAGGCATCCCCCATCATCCAACATGAGGTACTCAGCAAAGCTATATAATGTGGAAGGACTCGATCATAAAGTGCATGAACCAGTAACTGTATCGGGAATGGCCGACATGCAAAGTCAAGATAACTGAGGAATGGCCGACTCAGGTTTCAACTTCCTTCAAACAAGAGAATAACGGCATATGGTGACTGAATGAAGGAAGCATATACTTGATATACAAACTAGGACATCTCTGTGACACAGGAGGCATCAACAGAGGCTCCATAGGGACTGGAAGCTTAACCAGTCAGTGGAGATAAACTCAGATAAATGAGTACAGCTCCTAAAGTCAAACTATAACCCAACCAATGGATGTGATATACAGTGCTCTATTCAAAGGAAACACGACTCGACAGCTTCCAAAGATAACATCTTTCCTTGTCCGGCTTTTTGGTTTTTTGATTTTTTTGGACTTTTTCAGTTATTTGAAAAGCTTGAAAAAAGAATAAACTAGCTTTATAGTTACAAACTAGGAGGATACGAGTGTCACAAGGGCAAACAAACTAGTTCCAAGAAGTGGAACATACCTATGCTCAATGCAAGGATACATGTGTAGGATATTGACACTCAGGGAAAAATCCCCTCCCGGTAAAAAGGGAATCAAGCTGCGAAGGATATAAAAAATGGCTCTGCATGGCTAGATATGAGACAAGCTCGGGCTATATGGATGAAACACAATGTCAGGGGAGCTGGCATAAAGCTCAATAATGCAGGAAAAGCTCATGATAATGCATTCACAACTTGACATGAGGGAGTCCTGAGGGAAATAGGCCATCATAAGATCAAGAGGAGTATGAGGCTCTTGTGAAATGTCTTGGCAGTACTATACAACGGACTCCCACACCGTAAAGGAGAAACCATCGGCATGGGCACCAAATTCAAATAAGGCACTAACTAGGGTACCCATGTAAGGTGAAGCTCTACCACTCGTATCATGCCACTTCTAAAGCAACAAGAAGGTTCCATGACATAATAGAGTGGGTTCATAACTAAGGTCATGCAAAATGCAAACGGTGGTGAAACCTAACCTATATTCTAGTTTAGACATGATACCTGAGATCGGTACAAACGGGTCAATCCAACGGCTGAAACGGCATTGAAAAAGGTCTTCTACAACACCAATTATGTAAAAAACGGTCCAAAATGGTTAGAAAATGTCGAAACTATAGGAAAGGGGGTAAAAATTTTCAAATATTTGAAAATTTTTCTATAAATAGTAAAAAATATAAATCATTTGAAACTTTTACCCATTTGAGCTTTGATTTTCAACTGCAAATTCCAGGAGATCCAGCTGGCGGAATTCACAACCGTTTCTTCTAGGTATTTACTCATACTCTCCTCTTGCATTTTGATATAATTTTTTATAGATTTTCATGGTCAAATGAGTTTTTTAGGCCATCCCAAAATGAGCGCTACGACCCACATGGAAATTGAGGCTTTTTCTACGTATAGGGTTGGATATACACCGAAAAGGGTCTCAAACCCGCATACATACGCAACTGTTTTCAAAACAGTCACATATGAGGCCGCACATATGATTTTTCACTAAACTAATGGGAAAATTTCCAATTTCTTTTGTAGGATGGTGCTAGAGTGGAGAGAGCATGAGCATGGTGAAGTAGAGGAAGCAGTAAGGGTCGACTTAATAGCTCAACAAGATTTTCGTGCATGCGGACTCTACAAGTTTTGGTGTCTTGGTGGTTTGAGGGCCAAAACAAAACTGCTACAGATGCTGGTAGACTATTGGGATCCAAACTCGGAGTCATTTCATATTGATGGGATGTCCCTCACCATAGAGGTGGAGGACATATACTTTATCACAGGGCTTTCTAGACAAGGGGAGGTGGTGAACCTTCGTTCCCATGGTGGGCCAGGGGGTGGCCTGACTATCGATGAGTACATTGCGATGTACTGTTATCTAGACACCAAGAAGTTGGGGAGTTAGGTCCCTACCAATGCTATATAGGTGTTGGGCCTAAAGGCCATATTATTGACACTGGGCAGGATAGCCGGCTTAGCATCACTCCACCAGGCCTCACGACCTCTGATGTTCTATGCAGTGGAGTGCATGAGACCCACAATCTATGACTGGAGTACTACACTATTGAGCAACATGAAACACCAGCTCAATGAGTGTAATGTAGGTAGGGTGCGGAACTTCAGGTTTAGCAGTATCTTGAGCATGTTTTTCTTCGAGCGTGTTCCAGGATTGAGCCCTAGAGTGGACGTTCCTCTCCACAGGGTTCGAGTTCCGGCCCAACGGCATTGGGCAGATGCTATGCGTAGACTGGGGGGTGGTAGGGTGGCCAACCCATATCCAGCTGACTTCTTTCCATGGTGGTGATGACAGATAGTTTCCATTGATGACTACCCATATGTAGGGATAGATTTTCGGGGGGACCCGGAAATGCCATTGCCACCAGGATTGGCATACAGCGATATAGGTAACGAATCTCGATCCTCACTCTTTTTTAAATTTTTTGAGTTATTGAATTTTTTTGTATTTTCTTGATTTTATGGAAGCAAAAAGACATGTTTTTGCGCGACAACACATAGTGACATTTACCATTTGTGTGCAGATGTGGGACCACGGTGGCCAGAGGGATTCCCTCGTCATAGACGGAGGGGAAGAGGAGATGACATCACGGGTGTGGATGTAGAGCGAACGCTCCAGAGCATTCATACCAACTTTGTGAGACTGACTCATAGAGTTCCCATGGCGCAAGTCGAGGACTTTCCTGAGGCCATGCAGTGACAGGTGGTGGGTGTACCATGCACATGGGTGCATTTATTTCAATGGCTAGCTAGAGCCATAGTGACGTTCCATGATCACAACCCTCCTCCTCCTCCATAGGATTAGACACTTGGGAGTGTATACATTTTGTACGACCGTGTATTATATGATGGTGTCTTAAAAGCCCCAATTTTGTATCATGACACTATGTATTATCACATTTTTTATGTATAAAAAGTTTTATGGTGATCGATTTATTTATTTACATGTGTAAAAATTGTGTTTGTGATTAATTTATTATGAATGAAACAAATGCCAATCTAACACATAGTTAGCATATGAGTCAGCAACTTGATTATTATTTCTTGGAATGTGTATATATGTTATATTTTCAAATTGCCGTTCTAACAATCTCACATGTAAGAATCTTCTCAATAACGTCGGATCTCTAACATGGTACAAACCATTGAGCTGTGACACTACTAACTCCAAATCAAGATGTAACTCAAGAGATAGAATGCCATGTAGAATGGCATCCCATAGAAGCTAAATAATGGCGCTATATTCATGAACATTGTTGGAAGATGTCCGTAGACATACACCTCCTGAAGACAGTACCTAACCCATAGGAGTATAAATCACCCAAGCAGCAGAGGCTGAGTGTTGAGTGTGATGGCTTGCACCATCCGCGAATCCTATGTAGGTGGAAGATTCCATTGACATCTGCCAAAAGAAATGGAAAATAATCACAAACCCGATCACGATAAGAAAAAGACCTAACTATGCAAAGCTGTACAATAATATACAACAAGCAGCCTTGGCTAAAGATTATGCATAGTATTTTTTGAGATAGAGCCCATTTCTAGGCTCCTCCAAAGCTTTTCCTTCGTAATCCACTAACTCATAAGCACCCTTCTCTAACATACGCTTGACCACGTAAGGACCACGCCACATAGGATTAAATTTCCCTGCCCCCTAGGGTTCTTTCAGTTGATCCCACAAAAGGACCAAGTCTCCTTCACTAAACACTCTTGGACGGACAGACTTATCGTACTGGACCTTAACACGACGCTTATTAACCTCTAGAGCCACCAAGGCATCTCGACGCTGCTCATCGAGTTTCTCAAGGTGAACCAAATGCTCCTGCAAAGGTGAAGTGTCCGGTAAGAGTTCCACAGCTAGCTTCAACAAAGGAATTTCACATTCAACCAGCAATATCGACTCCACTCCATGTACAAGCGGATATGAAGAAAAACGAGTGGTAGTCTTAACCGCGGTTCGATATGCCCACAAAGCAGGATATAACATAATGTGCCAATTATTCTTGCTTTGTGTGATGGTTCGTTGGAGAATGGATTTGAGTGATTTATTCACTGCCTCTACCTGTCCATTCACTTGGGGGTAGTAAGAAGAGGAGTTCTCTTGCTTATACCCTAACTTCAATGCCAACTCTTCCATCATACGGTTCTGAAAGTGTGAGCCATGGTCAGTGACAAGCTCTTTCGGAATCCCAAACTGAGTAATAATTTGGTTGAATAAAAGTGAGCGGCTGTCTCACCGTCGGATTTTACTGTAGGAATAGCCTCAACCCATTTCATGAAATAATCAACAGCCATGTGATGGTTCCCCCCAGCCGAAGCTTTGTTGCAATCCATAAAATTGAGCCCCCACTTAGTGAAGGGACCGGTGGTGATAATGGGATGTAACAGGGCAGGTTTCAAGTGCATATTACATGTGAACACCTGGCAAGGGTGGCACCTCTTGACCGCATCAACACAATCCTTAAAGATCGATGACTAGAAATAACCCGCTCTCAAAATCTTTTGAGCTGTAGAAAGCCCAGATAAATGACCACCACATGCCCCTCCATGGCAATCATTCAGCACAAACTCAGCCTCGTCATGAGTTAAAAAATGTCGTAAAATGGAATCTACCCCACGACGGTACAAAGTATTTTCCACTATGAGGTAGTTCTTAGAGATGTGACGTAATCATCGTTGTTCATCTCGCGAGAGGTGAGTAGGGGTCTTCAGTGTTTGTAAATATATTATGATATCCCCATACCATGGGTCTAATGTAGAGAAAATCCGATATAAGCTCTGCAAAGATTAAAGACTTCTTCGATTTTGCTGAAACGAACTCGAGATAAAATTCTTGCAGAATGACAATCCATTTATTATACTTTCCCCCAATCATCATTCGGGTGAGGACGAATTGAAATGGATTGACATGGGCTACAACCAAGGTCTGGCGAAGGAAAATATAATGTCTCAAACCCTGAACCTTATGTACGGTAGCTAAAGCAAGCTTCTCAACATGAGAATAAGGAATCTCTGCGTCAATAAGGTTTTGGCTCAGATAATATATGACATGCTCTTGGAGCTCCTCATCCTCTTGAACCAAGACCATACCAATCATCTCTAAAGACGTGGCCACATATAATAAGAAATCATGGCTATAGTCTGGGGGACTAATCACCAGGGCCGATGCTAGGGCTCGCTTGAGTGCATCGAAGAACTCCTAGGCTTTCTCATCCCAATAAAAGGGAGTATCCTTATTCAAGAGACGCATGAAGCCTCTAGTCAAATTGGAAAAGTTGACAACAAATATTTGTAAGAATTTTACCATGCCTTGCAAATACTGAAGATGACGAATATTCTTCGGGAGGGTCAACTAAAGTATTGCCTCAACCTTCAAAGGGTCGACTCTTATACCCTCTTTTGAAATGATGAATCCTAATAAACGACCTAACTTCGAACAAAAGATGCACTTATGAGGATTTAATCCAACTGAATAGTGCTGGCATATTTCGAATACCAATATCAAGTGATAGGGATGACACATTCTCATACAAGAATGAGTAGCAAGATCATCCAAAAATACCTCGATAATTGACTTGAGATCGTGGAAAATCAAGTTCATTTCCTGCTGAAATGTAGCTCCGGTGTTTTTAAGGCCAAAAGGCATTTTTCGATATGCGAACGTTCCCCAAGGACACATAAATGCAGTCTTATGTTGGTCCTCAGGTTTAATCTGCATCTGATTATACCCAGAAAAGCCGTCCATAAAGGAGAACAACTCACTACCTGCACACTCATCCAAAATCTGATCTATAAATGGTGTGGGGAAGTTATCCTTAGGATAGGCATGATTCAAATCATGGAAATCAGTGCATATGCGGATCGCTCCCTGCTTGTTATCCACTGGAATGGGTTTTGAAACCCACTCCATCAAGGGAATGGGATAGATGAAATCGACTTTCAACAGTTTCTCTATCTCTGCCTTAATGGCGGGTGCTTTCCTACGATTCACCGCATGTAAATGTTGTCGAACAGGCTTAGCGTTGGGGTAAGTCTTAATCTCATGCTCGACAATACGAGGGTCAATACCTGGCATCTCATCATAAGACCAAGCAAAAATATCATGGAATTCCTTGAATAGCTCGGTATATTCCAGAATCTCAGCATGGGAACATTCCGCCCCAATATAGACATTCTCTATCATTCCAGGATTGCGAGAGATGTTGATAGGAATCGTTGAATATATGTTTTCCATGTTTCCATCAGCCATCGGAGCAGGAGAGCTTAATGGAACCACAGGACTACCAACTCTCTAAGTAAGAACCGCCCTAAAATCCTCACACTCCAAATGGTCAAGCTCTGGAAGAAAGTACGATCTACGATGAAGTTCCTCCCATGGTGGCTCAACTCCCAACATAGCCTCAATAATCGCTTCATCTGAAGGGAAAATCGTATCAAGGTAGTCATGGGCATGAGAAGACTATACTACCCATGCCGGAAACACATACGGGTCCTCCTCCTCCATCCATGAAGAGGAAGGACTAGGCTTTGCAACACTCTTGAGATTAGCTTGATAAGCTATCATGGATGCATGCAATGGCACACTCGTCTCGACAGGCTCACTCAAAGTACTCGGTGTAGGAAGAATCCAAGGGTCTTCCATATGACTCGTGCGAAAAGACACCAATGTCATAGAAGTCGAAGCCTCATCGGAACTAGATCCTATCATGAGGATCGGTGTAGGAAAACTAAAGCTTCCCATGAGGGATGGATACATGCCTACAGCCACACTCCTAGTTGCCGGATGAGAGTGCTCAACGATCGGGATCAAAGCTCCCGAAGATGCGGTAACAGACGGATTCTTGAATGTCATTTGATCAATCGTTACAATCTTCCTGTTATGTGGAACACATACAACGCGGAACAAGGAAGAAGCAATGACTTGCATACTGTACATCCAATTCCTACCTAGCAAGATATTATAGTCAAGGGGCGCATCAACCACCTCAACCTCTATCGCAACGGTCTTCCCCCCCAAACAAAATTTAAGGGAAGGAAGGATGCCGTGCGGCCTAAAATATCTCCCATTGAATGAAATTAACATAGTCACTGATTTAGACAACTCAGGAGAACCGAGACCCTTCCAAGAGGCCAAAGACATCACAGAAGCAGCATCGCCCTCATCAATCACACTACGTTTGATGGTCATACCAAGACATTCTACGTGCACCAAAAGAGACACATAGTAGGGAAAGCGAGGCTGAAGTCCCATGGTTTCAAATTTGAACATAGAGGAAGAATCATCATCGTTCATACCAAGGGAAGAAAGAAACGCCTTCCTTTGCGAAGGACAACTCTGAAGCACTTCCAATGCAGACATCGCACAAGGAGTATGGCCCAAATCCTTGACAACTGAATAATTCTGGGTGGCTTGGGCATTTGTATTATGCCCTGAATGATTAAGGACTCCCTTAGGAATGCGAGGTGCAGCCTCAGGTTTATCCGTAGGTTTCTCAATGCGCAAAGGGGACCTTGGTGGATCAGGCACTTTGCCTGGGTTGGGTTGTGATGAACTATAATATTTTGCACGAGTCACAACTTTTGCAGCACGGACCATGTTAATGCACCCATGACCACTACCCTTCGGTGGATCATCATTACTAGACTGGTCATGGGACTTCGAGTTCACATTTTGATTATGCGGTAAAGGGTTAGTTAGCACAACTGGGCCTTGTGCTAAGAATCTCAAATATTCTTCAATCCGAGGGCACAAGTAAGTAATGTGATCGTACTTACATAGCTTGCAAGGGAACTTAACCTTACATTTCACTTGCTTGTCCCCCCCAGCATTTCTACCGTTCTTATAACTATTGTTAGCATTCTCATTCTTATTCCCACCCTTTCGATTATTATTTTTACCCATTTTTCTATTCCGTCCGAGCTGCTGGTTACCCTTCTGGTCTAACGATTGCACAGAAAGTACATTCACCATTTGGGCGGGTTGAGATGAGGCCGTAGCTTGTCCTGAAGCAGATTGGTTGAGTGACAATTGACTAACTTGTTTTGTAACCGAATCTACAGGTTTCGCACTTGCACAACCCACAATGCCATCGGCATGTGGTCCAGGTTTGACTTTGGGATCGAAATTGGAACGAGGAGCATTGGGAATAATCTCATACAACAAATCAGACTGAGCTTAGATCAAGTCTAGTTCCTGCACCCTAAAAATGGCTTGTTCCTCATTCTGCACTCCAAATGTGGAAACATCCTTCGATATATATGGCAATAACGACTTGAGGAACCATTCGAGGAGGAATTCCGGTGGTATAAAAGCTTTAATCAATCTCTTCCATCTACGCCACTCTTGAATACGATCAGAAATATGTGTGGCTTTATCTTGCCGAAATGTCGACAAGAGTTCAGTACCAACATCACAGCGCACTGGTAGCTGGAAGTGATTAAGAAAAGTCATCGCAAGGTCGTCGAACAAAGCGAAATTTCCCTTAGGTAACTCTATATACCATTTCGTAGCAGGCCCTGTGAGGGTGCGTTGAAATTGTCTCAAACAGACTGAGTCCTGATGTAATGAATTCGAAGAGCGCCATAGGTGAAATGTAGTAATTTGTTCACTCGGATCCTCTCCTGGTTTTCCTTCGAACTTAGGTATGTCTGAAGGAAGCTTGGCAGGGATAGCCAGCCAAGCCGGGTCATGAGCCATAGGATCATTCGTCAGTCTCGATAAGTCAGGAAGATTAAGCGTCGCAAGGAAAGGGAGAATAGGATGATGAGGTCGATGGACCGCTCCCTGGTTCATATAGGGTTGATTACCACCATGGCCGTAGTGTCCTCCTCTTGTCTGACCCATATAGGGTGGTGTGGAAGTACCATAGTATGGTGGACCTTGACTAGTAGGAGCTACAAAGACATAATTAGGAGATTAAGCAGGTTGTTGATACCTGCCTCCATAAGGTGAAGAAACCTATCCATACTGCATCCCATAATAAGGTCCATAGGTCATCGCATGCGATGCCCCATGAGACACTTCGTAGGTAGGAAGATATGCTCCGGAAGTAGGGATATACGCCCTGGAAGTAGCAATATGACCTCTAGAAGCATGAACATAGCCTCCCGAAGTAGCGGGTGGTATGTGAACTTGAGACACAATCGGTATAGTAACCGTAGTACGGACCTGACTCGTAGCCATATACCAGCTCGAAGGACCACGTGAATAAGGTGGAGGATGTACATTTGAATAACTAGGGACCGAGGACGAAGGAATCTTAGTAATAATATATGTACTACCACCTATCGTTACTCGTCTCAGATCTATTATCCTAATTGGATTTCTAACCCTAGACCTAGGAGGGAGATACGATGTAGATTCCACCACTGGGACGGAAGGTGCAATGTGACTAGTGCTCCCAAACCTCTCGGCATGGTAAGGAATGAGAGTGCCCCCAGACATAGTGTTAGGCTCGAAATTGGATTTGACATGAAATGTCAAATCATGTGTAGGGAAACCAGACGTAGCATAACTACCATAGCTAGTGCTGGCAGGTTCAAAATGAGTCTCGGCGTCCTTCAGCATTCCATACCGGTAACGCGTCAATGGGGAATCAGACCTGGAGTGAGTAGGCCTATCGTGCAAGGTTCCTATCTCAGAAATCATAGGACCTAACTCAGCTAAGTCGGGTGAAGGATCATAAGTAGGAGTAAATTCCCCATCGTCTACATGAATGGGAGGAGGTGGTTCAAGAATATCCTCTAAACGGTCTCCCATGGTGTGTGAATCAATGTGTGAAATAGTCCGCCTGGATTGTCTAGGTCTCTCTCCCAAAGGAGGAGGAGAAGTAGAAGGTGGAAGTCCTTCTAAACAACAAGAACGGCGAGGAACCACACTTGAATCCATAATGACTCAAAAAATAGAAAAGAATCTCTATTTACATAAACCCTAGGCCAACTATCGTGCACAGAGCAATCACTAGTAAAATCTAAAGCCAAATGCAAGCAAACAAGGGCTGGATAAGTGAGCTCCCGAATGAAGCAGGTATGTCTCGCCTAAGAGAGGCTTGAGACTCCCATACACAACAAGCAGAGGTACATAACCAATTATTGTGGCCCTCAGCTTCAACACGTAAAGCGACTGTGCTATCTGACCCCAACCTAGCCAGGACACCTGCAGAATAACCCCTGCAAATTACCGCCTCAATATCCTAGGTAAGGCCACTAAGGTCACCTCAATATAATCAATGCTCAGGTGGGCAGTCGCAGGTGGGATTGATTGTATGGGCAAGGTAGCAAAGCCCAAAACTCTCGAAAGAGCCCCCAGATATGAATACAATCCTGGAAATATCTCCAGTACTACTTAGTTATGACTAGGGGTCATCCCAATCAATAACCGCTCACACTGGCTCATGCTTAACTCCCTTTTGAGAGGAGGATCCTGAGAAACACTGGTTATACCAAGGATTTCACACACTCACTTGGACAGACACCTAGATGTTTTTGTTTAGTGATCTTGGAGAATTGACTTACAATGAACTATTCCAAGATCCTAAAACCTAAGCTTGTTGGTGCACCCTAGAAAATAAAAGAGTGTAATTCATTTTATTTAGCGTTGATTTTAGTTGGCTTTATTACTCAAAAAAAGGGATATGATCATGCAACTAATGGTGTTATGACGCAACATGAAGTAAAATGCACACCTAACAATCAATGCAAATGCATTGTGTCCATGAAAACAAGGTATGCTACTACATGAAATGCACAATTCTTCTTCAAATGATAAATGCAAATTTTCCTATATGAAGTCCTAACTAGTACTCCAAATAAAATCTAGTGTAAGTAAAATGCAAAGTGCAAAATGCAATGCATGATGATAAGCAAATGTTTTTGGATTTTTTTAAAATAACAGAGATGCAAAAAGCAAAAGAATGATCCTACGACCCCTAGACTCTGCAAGCACACCCAAACAGCACTCAAGCAAAGCACTAAGGTAAAAGAACTCTAATGCACTAATCTCAAACAAAAAATAAAAAATGCCATGACAAGAACCTTCTTAAAAAAGAAAAATTTAGCCTTAAAAAAACATTTATGGTCAGAAACATAGGTCTAAGTAGACCCAGGCAGTGCCAAAGGAGACTCAGCAAATATTAGAATTCACCCAGCAACCAACTATCTTCCCCGAAAAGGAAAAATTAAGGGCATACGTGACTGTTCGCAGTAAACCCGCGTGTATACGCGGAAATTGCAGGGGAAACGGCGTGTATATGCGACTGTAAGTCAAAAAATCACGTACAGGAAGAAAGGTGCATAAAATCAAGGCAAACAGATAGGCCGAGACAAACTTCACACCAATCAGACTCTACCAGGCATACATGTCCCCATACCCGACATAGAAACAAGAGAGAAAGAGCAATTCAAATTCATTGAATGCTGAGAAAACAACCCCCAAAGGACAACTACTAGGAACTCCCCAGTGGAGTCACCAATTCTATTATGGAGAGAAATTCCTATGGCTTGGGGTACCACAACAAATAGCTTGACTCCAAAAATCAATCCTTTCCAATATGCAATAGAAATTAAATGTCTAACACTAAAGGATCAGACTTCGTACCTTATTCTGGACGGTTGAAGTAGATCCCCATTGAGCTTTCCAATATTCAGCTTGAATTGATCTGTTACTTCCTCAACAACAAGTAAACAATACAAGCATTCTATATATCATGGTGTTCGATCTATTCTAGCATATATAATCAATAATGTACAAGCATTTGACATAATCCCATGGATAAAATATTCATTCAAACACACATTATTGGACAGGAAAAGATATTTCTATTAATATAAATCAAATATTACAAGGTACAAGATCTGACGACATGTCTGTGAACCGGAGAAACTGAATCCCCCACTTGGGCATCCACCACTTGAATCCTCCATCTCTCGATAGCAAGCTCATAAGCAAAAGGCAAGCTTGGGAAGAACACACTAGTGCTCCAAGGGACAAATGGATGCAGACTCAAGCATAAGTTCCATCAACAATGGACTATAGTTTCTTTGCTCTCAATTCTCTCTTATGCCTTCAATGTACCAAGGGGTTCCTTATATAACTTTTCAAAGGGGTAATGGAAGGTCGAATCCGAGTGATCTCAAGGCATAGGGAAGGCCAGGAGTCAAATGAGTCGAATCCATGTCAAGGAAAACTCCAAAAGGATTTGGATTATGCACACATCCTAATGTACATGGTTTTAGTGGGAAAACCCACGTATATACGTGCTTATAGGTTTAAAATTCACGTATATCATTTTTCATATGTTTTTAGGGATGATCAAGGAAAAATCAAAGGACAAAAAGTGGTCCATAGGGTCTAAGGAGTCTGCAGCGGGATGGGGGAAGGCCATACAAAGTGTGATTCACCTAGAGTGGTGAAATATGTTATAACACCAGTTGCATGGTTAGAATTATTTCATAAAACATATGCATAACGACAAATTCTTATTCATCATGCAAGTATTTAGCCAACACAACATTCATCCATATCTCACTACTGTCATTAATGCAACCAGTCTATCATGCATAACACATCAATTGAATATAATCAAATGTATAACAAAACAATGTCATGACAATTGAATACTTATCTTTTATTCATTTCATGGGTAGACTCCTTCTTGATCCTTCTACTTCATCATCTTCTTCATTCATGATAGCATCATTTCTTATCCAAATGATAAGATGGATAAGAGGTTATTCAAGAATTGAGTTCTTCATATTCCTCATCGCTTGAGGGATCTTCTTTGAATGGTGAGAACTTGATCTTCAATTGATTCCATCTTCTTCTTCTCTTCTTCTGAGTCAAGCTTCTTTTTCTTCCCAGAGTCAGCTGAAAGTAATCACTTTCTTCTGGCACACATTCCTTGAATGAATGAATCCTATGATCCTGGGAGACCATTAAAGGTGGCTTCACCACTTCTGCATTCTCCACTTCTTCTTCTACCACTTCAAGTTGTACTACATTCTATATCTTCACATTCTTCAAATATTTTCTCAAAGCCATCTTCTGATTTATGTTCTTATCTTCAAATAGCTTGATCAAGGAATCAAACATCTTCGGTGTCTTTAGGGAAGACACTTGTGGTACAAGTTGATCCGTGATTGAATAAAAAATGATCTTCTTCAGAGAGATAAAATACTTCCATGCTTGGAAGTTGTCAAATTCACCAAGCTTATCATCAAGCTGATGAGAACCTCAAATGGAAATAGCGAAAGATTAGATCTTACTGATTTGAGGTGTCCATCCTGGTTCCGAAGCTGGCTGATCTAGGGTTTTTCATAGAAACCCTAATTTTCAAAACTTGGAATCTTTCAGATATGATTGGATAGATATATCTCTTCAATTTGAGCTTTTCAATGTACTCCTTTTCTGAAAACAGTGGAGGGAAGCTCCCGGAACAGGAAGCCCTCGTTTTCTGAATTCTTCCACAGAAATTCCTGTTACTGTTTCTAAGGTATCTCCAAAATTCATGCTCCTCTATGTCTTAAATTTTTCACTGAGGTATCCTCGCATGTCCCTATTCCAACAACATAGGTTTCATTAGAATTGGTTTCACCAATTGGGAATTATGATCATTTTCCCAAGGTGACCTGTTACAGGATTGTTCAGAATAGTGAAGTTGTACAGACTTTCACATGTCACTGTTTCATATTCTAAGTCTGAAACTTGGACCATGTAAATTAAAGTTCGTTCCCTTGATCAAACATCTTCCAAAATTTCATTTGGACCTTTTTATCCCAAGATATAGCAATTATCCACAGGTGTCCTGTTTAGGGATGAATCTTGGAAGAGGATGGAACCCTAACTGTGAGGGATCATATCTTCCAGAATATAGTGAATCGGAGGCTCACTGTTGGACACAGTTTACATCATGATTTTTTATTTGACCTCTACAATTTTTAGCTCTCGAACCTTTGCTAATACTGAGATATAGAGAATGTACCAAAACTTCTTAGTTTTAGTATTTAGGGTTTTTCTAGCTCGGGGTCAAACTAGGGTTTGACTTTCTTGGAGTTTCACCCAACCAAAAATATTGATCCACGTCTCTAAAATTCGATTCTGATGAGGAGAGCAATCCTATGCCGGGCTCACTCAAAAATTATTCTTCTGTAGAAATCCCTAATTTCTTCCACTGAAAACTGAAAAGGCTTGGAATCGAATTCCGCTTCGACAGAAAGATGCACCCTTCAATGGAGAGTCATCCTAGCCTTATTTTGCTGATCGATTGTGGAGAGAGACCCAAAAATTAAGAATCGCTATCTTTTGTAGCTGCATAATGTTTTCTTTCAAGGTGTCTTTGATACCATGTTGAATTTTCATATGCTAAGCTAGATCCTTAATATTTCATTTCAATTTCATAAAAAAAGCATATAAACAAGATCACTAAAAGATAGACAAGCACGACCATACAAAAGGAACACAAAGATTTATCCTTGGAAAACCCTAAAGGGAAAAACCCTGCAAAAGATTCCTCAATATAGGTGCCCCAAAATATAAAAGGTAAAACCAAAAGGGAGATCAAATACTGATCCTCCTCCTTCTCCAGCTACTTCTCTCTTCTCCACTAATGCGCTACACAAGTGAGAGTGTGTGCTACAAATGAGGAGCAACACACCTCTATTTATATTCATCCGTTCACTTTAATTATTAATTCCGACATGTAGGCTCGAGTTAATCATGTAGGCTCGAGTTACACATGTAGGCTCAAGTAACCACACTGCGGTGCTAATGACCCACCTTTACAATTATAGGGGACTACCTCATGACTCTTATTAGTTCTTTCAATTATAAGCATTGGGGTACAAAGTAATACAAGTGCTTCTCCCGGTAGGACCATTGGGGACCATAAAAAGAAACATATAGAATATTATTCAAAGTTACAATATTTCAACAATTTCTTCATCCATGGCCTTGAGAAAATAAAATTCAATTTTATCCTTATAATTCGGTGGTAGGTCCAAACCATATGTCATTAAATTCTTTCACTTTTTCATCATAATACTGTTCTAGCATGTATTTCTTTCTAAATATTTTCTTAAAAATGTTCCACATTAATTCCTTGTTGAGTATATTATTTATGTTTTTCGCTTTCTGCCACCACAAAACAACTTTCCTGCTCAATTAGAATAGATCCAAACATTCCCTAAAGTTATCGTCATAACTATAGACTTCAAAATATTGCTTAATGTTTAATATCCAAGCTTCCATGGCCTCCTCAAATTCCTCGTCAAACATTGGAGGTTTTAATTTCTTGAATTCCTCTTATAGTTCCATAGATATTACTTTTTGTTTCTTATATTTTCTTTTGTTATATTTATTTAAATCTCCAGAAATCATTCGAATATTTTCAGTGGTTTCTTCACGGCTGCAACTCTTGGTATTTTCATTTCTTTTCTTTCCTGTTATTTTTCTCACTGTTCTTACTGCTACAAGATTTCTCACCATTATTTTTATATGGTTCCTGGTCTGTTAAAGATTTTAAAATCAATTCCTTGATCTCTTCCTGATCTCATTTGGCATTCATTAGTTTAACATTATTTTCCTTAAGGATCTCTAAGTCATCCTTCAAATTTCACATAGTTTCTAACATTTCTGATTGTATTTCATTGTTACATTTTTCCTCTAGTTAAACATATAAAATTGCATTTTTTAGTATTGGCACACCGTGAGGTACTGGATCTTTTTCCATGATTTGTTCCGGTTCATCCATTGATGATTCTTTGTATGAAGCAAGTATTTGTTTTGTTAATTTTTGCAAATCCATAATTTATTATTTCAGTAAAAGGTTTTATGTTTGAATATACAGACAATGACCCATTAGGCCCGAGCATTATAACCACACTCTGATATAATTTGTAACAAACTTAAATGATGTAAACAAATATTTACACCCATATATATGTTTAAAATTAAGATTACTAAATAACAAATCCTCTTGAAGCATAAATATACTTAAAATGATATTATTTTGGATACATGTTTCTTTGTTTTTAGGTGGTTATGACATAGGGATTAATATAATGACTTACTTAGCGTTATGATAGCTTCATTTCTCTTCAATTGCAGGTCTTTATTTTGACTACATGTGTTCTAAGAAATGTATTTTTCTTTGATCATAGTTTGAACTCCCCCCCTTCAATAGAATAACTAGCAGTAGTAGCTAGTCCTAACCTTATTCTAAAGTGTTGTAAAAAGGGGGGCCTAATGTTGCAAGGTTCTTGATTCCCATAAACATAATCCAAATTTTTATAAATAAGAAGGAGCCTACTTTACAAAGGTTTTAATCCCAACTATTGCATTGTATTTCCCGAGGTTTACAGTGGGAAACAAGTGATAAACATTTTATCACTTTTTGGTCCTTGATGAGGGTTTTTACTTTACCCAACACTTTTTACTATGTTTTACAAACCTTAATTCAACTAGAAGTGAGGTTTTTGTAGCTCCATGGTTGTCGATCTTCTGGTTAACCTCTGTTGTAATTTTTGACCAGTTTCATAACTTGCGAGGAGAGAATGGTTTAATGGTGATAGAACATTTTGGTGGTGTATACAATCTGAATGGTGTCTAGAAATATGATTAGTTCTATTATCCAATCTATGTCATTTCTCTCTATCGTTGACATAGATACTTAGGTTTCTTAGAGTCAATAGTTTATTTTCATTGCGGTATCAAAGGGTTTGGGTAAAAACCTAGGTTTTCCAATCGGCCTTTATACAAAGTCCAAAATTATTCTACAGTTTGAAATACAAGTAATACGACTCCTCTATTATTTTTCTTACCTCATTAGGTATTTAAGTTCAAATGCACTATTTAATAGATTTGTTTGTAATCGCCTGGTCCTTGCACATAGTGAGAAGTTTGATATTTTGTTGAAATAGTTGCAATGTGCCTTCAGGTAAGTCTCTAGTTTATCCTCTTTTTTATGCACATTCTACTTGGATAAATGGAGGCGTGAAATGATCAATCTACATCTAGATGAAAAAAAATGGTAGATATTGGAGACTCAATCTATGATCATATGTTGATGAATAAGGATTTCAACAATGAAAGAAGTGATTCATACACAATATCATTCATGGGAAAGGAAAATTTAATGCATAAATGAAATAGAGAGAGAAATTACAACCAAAATCCTTAGTGTAGAGAAGTCTCTTCTCAAGCAAAACCTTTCCCCCAAATATTCAAACTTGTCTACCAAATGCTCACTCTCATTGGCAAGATTTGGCTAGAGTTTTGATTTTGTAGCATAATCTTCTTCCCTTTACCCATGGGGGGTGTGCCAATACTTATAGTCATGGGAGAATAGAGGAATTTGATGATATCATGGGTGAGGTTGAGGGGAGATACTACAAGGATGGATCTCGAGCCCAAGCGGTCCATAAGTCTAAGGATGAGGTTGACACGAAGCTAAGTTTCAAGAAGCCTCTCAAATCTTCTTGTTTTACCTTTAGAATTCAAGCACCACTCTTTGTCCACTGAAATAGAGAATTACCCAATTAACACCAATCATTGTATGAAGGAAAGTGGTGGTGGCATCACTTATTATTTAAGGAAAAAATGAGTTATGCAAATGGGTAATGCTCATTGTCCATAAGAAAAGTGTGGTGGTGGACAAAGGCATGAAATCACTGATCCTGGACTAGTTCCAACTTCATAACTTGAGGATTTGAGGAAAATTATGATGTTTGGTTCTCATAATATGATTGTTAGCACTCAAAATTGTACCCAAGTTTGTGGAAGGTAAATCCCAAGGTAACAACTGAACCACTTTAAGAAAGGAATTTGGATTCCTCCTTTCTAGAGAGTGATCTCTCATTGATTTTTAACATGGCAAGATATAAAATGAAATAAAATTCAGATTAAGTTGGTGGTTGAAATAGGAAAGCATACATTGGGATATGGAGTCACAAATATTCATGAATAACAAAACAATTTGCAGGTGAAATTCTACAAAGGCAAGGTAGCACTCGGTTACAGTCATAATGTTGCTGGTCTGGTGATAAAGAAGAAAGAATGATAGTCCATTAACATATAGCACTGAAAAGATGAATTCTGCATTAAATTTGGTTGGAAGGATTTTTGGATATCTGAAACAATAGCCAGAGCATAAACATATATGAATTCTGAACTATCACACATTCATTCCAAATATGAAATAAAACATAATGGCAAGTTTAACAAGAAGAAATGCACACAAGAAAGGAAATTACAAACTGTAACTATGAAATACACATGAATCTTTGCAGCAACAAACCCACATTTAGATCTGTCATTTTTATTAAGGGTAGATACCAAAATACATGACCCAGAACCTCACAGGTTCCAACCCTGTATTCCACTATTGAGGGTATATTTATAGTATCATAGGTTCCCAAGAACAAACTTGAAACATAGCCAAATTAATTTACAACGTGGGAATCAAAATCCTAACAAATGTTGATCTAGAAGATTCACCATGATCATAAACAAAAAACAAAAGCATGATGGGACAAGCATGATGGAGAAAAAAAAGAAAATTAGAAACCTTGAACCCATGCTTAGTGGATGATAATGATGGTTCAAAGAACCTTCGACGGTCTGCAACACTTTCATTCTTCCTTGCACCTTCAACAAGCGAAATCGACCTTCGTCATAGATATGAGATCAAGGGTGATTTGGGCATTTGAGAGCTTCAGGGCCTACCAAGTTTCACATACCGAGAATCCTTCTTACCTCATGCACATGTTCCTCTTTTCCACACCATCGATCTCAGACAAAGATATTCACAACCATTGATCTGAGGTCTATGGAGAGCAGAAAGTTGTCTAATACTTTTCCTCAACCAAAATCCTATGTCTTCCGCTTTCTGATGTTTTCCTTTTCACCCTTTTTTTTTATGCATCATTGATATCCGTAGGATTCATTCTCAGCTGTTGATCTGAGGAAAATATGTGGGCTGCAGAAAGAGGAAGGTGAAATTTTGACTTTTCATAACCAAAACTTCATATTTATGCTTTGCTGATATTTTCCTTCATGCCCTTTTCTTTTCGCACCATTGATCTTTGCGGGAAATTTCAGGATCGTTGATCCTGTGGATTGCGAAAGGAGGAAGTTCAAACCCTTTATGACCAAATTGTTTTTTTTCACCTTTCCTCTCCCTTGCGGACCGTTGATCTTTGCAGAAACTCTTCGGACCATCGATTTGGTAGATCACGGAATGCAGAAATTCTTCCTTTCATGACCAAATTCTTAAGTTTTCTGCTTTCCACCTTTCCTCTCTTTAGTGGAAAGCAGAAGGTGTAAATACCAACTTTATGAACAAATTTTGGCCCTGTCCGCTTCTGCACCTTTGCTTCTGCCTTTTAACTTCTATCTTTTTCTAGGACGTCGATTTATGAAGAATCTTTTCTGAATCATCAGATCTTGGATTGTGGAAAGAGGAAGTCAGGTTTACTACTTTTTATAACCAAGTTCTTACCTCTTCTTCTCTTCCGCTCCTGATTTTTCTTTTGTGGAAACGATTTGTGGCCTTTGATCTTCTCCACTGTGCATCCAAGTCATTCATTTGTTGTCACAATTTGACCTAGAGTGTATTTATTCATTATTTATTCATTAGCAAAGCTGAAAAATGGATTTTTTTAATTGTTTTGTATTTCCAACTTAGAAATGATCCTTTAAAATTCCTGTAGAATATCATTAGCATTCATCAAGGCCATATGATAAGAAAATTTCGAAACCTTATTCCTCCATTTGCAGGCCAAATCCCTTGCCAACTATTTAGCCCAAAAATAGTGCTAACAATTGGCTCCATCTAGCGATGCTATCCTACCTATGAGGTAGAAAAGAACCACCTAGACCATGTGCCAAATCCATTGGGTTGCTCCCAATATTTCCTAAAACTCCCAACATGATCTAAAAACAGAAACTAAAGTAATGCTTAAACAAACTGAAAAATTACTAAAAAATATGCTCACCATGTTGAGTTGATTCACACCTACCTACCCTACTTACCAAGCATCAGTTCCCAGTCAAGAAACTTCTAACTTCGAGTGAAGCCAATCAAGCAAATGATCCCTTAAGCCAATTTTCTCCTCATTCTTGATCGAAAATAGAAAGGAACAACTTAATGGAAAAAGGTTATGATAAAGGGATTGATCTTTACTATAGATTCATAACCAACCATCACCACTACAATTCTTCTCCATGCACTCTGCCACTAGATCATGACAACCTGCAAAAATTTATGTTAAGTGCTTGTCCTTACAAGGAGTCTCCAATTACAACTCTTCTAGCACCCTACCAAAATGATCTTCAAGAAAACCATGCAGGGAATGCTCCTGACAATTTGCAAATGAGACATCAACTTCTTCATCTAAACTCTTATAATTTAAAACCTGATTCCTTACAAATGTTTCAAATAAAATATCATTATGTTTTTCCATAGAATCAAGCAAAGTAATTTTTGAATCTAAAAAACATAAAGAAGTATCCCATTTGGAGGTGATTTGGAGTCATCCTCTTCTTCTTGGTGATCCAATCCATTATTGCAGTCTATTTCTTCTTTAGTTGCAATCATCTAAGTGGCCATCCTCAAATTTATAATAAAAAGGCATGCTGAAATCTTCTTTAAAAACACCACTAATAGAAACTTCAACATGCTGATTTCACTCTTCATAAGGAAAATTATGATGACTCTCTTCATGTACATGACTAGGGTGATTATATTATTTCACATCAAAACAAGGATTGGAATGCAAAGCAGGTTCTATTTTTTGACCCTTCCCATCTTCTTCTTTGTGATTTAACCCCTCATGGCAAACTGGTTTTTCTTCCATGGGCTGGGATCAATGGCATGATTGTTTTCCCTTTTCATTATATATTTCTAAAAATGTCATATCCTCAATTTTTTGTGATTGCTTAGATATTTTACATATATATCTCAGTAATTCAAAAGAAAAATAACACAAAGGAAAATTGTCACTTTCAGCACACTAACTATCTTCTCTGTTTTCAACCTTTAGACCTTGTATTGCAATGGAATTTTCCTCATTAATAGTCCCTAAACTTAAAAAAATGACATCAATTTTTTTAGGCATAACATCAAGTAGTCCTCCTCATATTCATCAGATATAGGTGGACTAAAATCTTTTTTTAAACCAACAGGGTTTGTAACAATATGATGACATTCTTGATAAAGCACATCCTGTGTTTTGAAGAAATTGTTGCTGCAAAAAGGGGATTTCTGATTGAACAGGGGCATCCTCTTCTCGTGACAAAATTTTAGAGGTGAATAATATGAGGAAATATTTGATTTACAGTCCCAAATTCTTTCTTGGTCGCACAAAGAATGACAAAAATGTTCCAAACTATCATCAGTTTCAGGAAAAGAGATATAGATGGTTGAGATAAAGATTTGGCTTATGTCAACTTCAGTCAAGGCAGACATTACCAACTGCTAAGAATTTTCTTGCATATCATAGAAACTCATTTGTCTTTCTTTTTAAGATGAGTATTCATGTAAGGTTTTTAAAACCTCATCATCCATATATTGATCATCACTGTCTATGTCTTTCAAATTTTCAATGAACTCTTTATCATGTATGCAACAATCTTGAAGTAACAACAAAGAAGGATATTGATCTTTGAAATGTTCATGAAATGTTGTATGAAAGTATTTAAGGGAGGATAAAATCCCTGCTGGAAACCCCTCATACCATGACCTTGCATTTCCTTCTAAACTAATTATGAATATTCTCATTAAATAATCCTTATGCCATCCAACAACCAACTTATGTATATTCTTATGAAATCTAAACAAATGAATGACAACATCATCACCCTTTTGATCTTTCAATTTTGGAAGATATGCTTGCCAGGGTACATGAGGTATTCAATTTGGAAAACCAAGAATGTGAGAAAGATTCATAGGAGTATACCTTACAGCCATAGAACTCATCTTGATGATGGATAAATTAAATCATCTCCTCAAACTTTGCAACCCCGTTTGACAATGGAGCTGCCATAGAACATTATGAGGATTGGATTCTTCGCAGATGGAGTCGTCGGGTGAAAGAGGCGCGACCTTCTTCATGTTTTACCATTGTTCACCATCAACAGTTAGATCTAAAAATCTATTGTTCATACATGGGGAATATTTGAACCCTCCTCGCCATATCGGTCCTCACGGCCACCAGTTTCCCTAGTGGAGTCACCTTCAAGAATCTTTGAGTGGAGTCGTCAGAGCATATACAACCTATATGTTTCTATGACTGGATTCTCAACCAAGTCATAGAAATAAGATAATGTCATTTTCCCAGGGATGATTTTCACTTTCCTCCCTGGTAATGATGCCATTTTGTTAGCACTCAGACTTGTACCCAAGGTTGTGGAAGGTAAATCCCAAGGTAACAACACAACCACTTTAAGAAAGGAAGTTGGATTCCTCCTTTCTAGAGAGGGATCTCTCACTAATTTTTAACAGGGCCAGGTATAAAATAAAATAAAATTCATATTAAATTGGTGGCTAAAACAGGAAAGCGTACATTGGGCTATGGAGTCACAAATATTCATGAATCACAGAACAATTTGGAGGTGAAATTATACACAAGAAAGGTAACACTCGATTACAGTCATAATGTTGTTGTTCTTGTGATAAAGAAGAAAGAATGACAGTCCATTAACACAAAGCACTGAAGAGATGAATTCTGCATTAACTTTGGTTGGAAGAATTTGTGGATATCTGAAACAATAGCCAGAGCATAAACATATATGAATTTTGAGCTATCACACACTCATTCCTGATATGAAAGAAAACATAATGGAAAGTTTACCAGGAAGACATGCACATAAGAAAGGAAATTAAAGACTGTAACTACAAAATACACAGGAATCTTTGCAGCAGCAAGCTCACATTTGGATTTGCCATTTTTATTAAGGGAAGATCTCAAAATACATAACCCATAACCTCACAGGTTCTAACCCTGTATTTATCTATTGAGGGTATATTTATAGTATCATAGTCTCCCAAGACCAACCTTGAAAAAAACTAAATTTAGTTACAGAGTGGGAATCAAAATCCTAACAAATGCTGATCTGGTAGATTCGCCATGATCATAAACAAAACATGAAAGCATGTTGGGACATACATGATGGAAAAAAATGGAAAATTAGACACCTAGAACCCACACTTGCTGGATGAAAAAGATGGTTCAAAGAACCTTCGACGGTCTGAATTGTTTCATTCTTCCCTATACCTTCAACTAGCGAAATCAACCTCCACCGTAGATCTAAGATTAAGGTTGATCTGGGTCATTGAAATATGTGGGCCCTACCAAGTTTCACATAATGGGAAGCCTTCTTACCTCATGCACATGTTCCTCTTTTCTCCACCATCAATCTCAAACAGATACCTCCCCAACCGTTGATCCGAGGTCTGCGGAAATTGAAAAGCGGGCTTCTAATTTTTCTCGACCAAAATATTGTGTCTTTCGCTTTTCGATGTTTTCCTTTCCTATGTTTTCTTTCTGCACCATTGATATCTGTAGGATTCATTCTCAGCCATTGATCTGAGGCAAATATGTAGGCTGCAGAAAGTGGAAGGTGGATTTCTAACTTTTCATAACCAAAATTTCATATTTCTGCTTTCCATTATTTTTCTTTCCACCCTTTTCTTTCCACACCGTTGATCTATTCAGGAAATTTTTGGATCATCGATCCTTCAGATCACGGAAGGTGGAAGTTCAAACCCTTTATGACCAAATTGATGTGTTTTCTCCTTTCCTCTCCCTTTTGGACCATTGATCTTCATGGAAACTCTCCAGACTGTTGATCCGGTGGACCACAAAATGCAGAACTTCAACCTTTCACGACCAAATTATTATGTTTTTTCGCTTTCCTCCTTTCTTCTCTTTAGTGGAAATAGGAAGGAGGAAATACCAACTTTATGACCAAATTTTAGCCCTTTCCGCTTCTACACCTTTTCTTCCACCTTTTAACTTCCCTCTTTTTATGGGTCGTTGATTTATGTGGAACCTTTTCTGAATCATCAGATTTTGGACTACGGAAAGTGGAAGTTAGGTTTACTATGTTTTATAACCAAGTTCTTACCTCTTTTGCTCTTCTACTCCCGAATTTTCCTTTGCGGAAATGATTTGTGGCCTTTGATATTCTCCGCTATGCATCCAGTTTGTTCATTTGTTGTCACCATTTAACCTGGAGCAAATTTATTTATTCATTAGCAAAGCTGAAAATTGTAATTTTTCAATTGTTTTGTATTTCCTACTTAGAAATGATCCTTTAAAATACCTATAGAACCTCATTAGCATTCATCAAGGTCATATGATAAGAAAATTTCCAAACCTTATTCCTCTATTTACAGGCCAAATCCCTTGCCAACTATTTATCTAAAAAATAGTGCTAACAATGATGATGATGAGAAATGTGTGTAATTGTATGTTTATTTGATAACATTTTACGGGCCCTTGGTATTGGGTCACCTGTGGTATTTTCCCATCTTAATTCCCCTATAAGAGGAAAGCATTGTAATACGGTTGTGTATTGTACCATTGTAAAAAAATCTCCGTGATTGTGTGAGATAGACTATGAGAGAGTGAAGAGGAAGTGCAGTGGATTTGTTACAGGTTGTATCCCTTCATTTTGTTGGATAGTATAATAATAAAGGGCTGATAAATTATGTGTGGGCGTAGCCCATATTAAGTGAACCACATTATATATGTGTCTCTCTTGTAATGTTTTTTAATATTTGCATATTTTTTATTGTTTATTGTTATTGCTTTGCGATCTTGTTTTTCTAACAAAGAGATGGGGAGGTAGTGAGTGGAATGGAAAGGGGTATTAGGAGAGACAAATATAGAGGGGGATTTAGGGGTATGGGGAGTAGGAATGAGATAGAGAGAGGAGGGGTTAAGGATAGGGGGAGTATGAGAGAGATAGAGAAAGTTAGTGGTAGAGAGATAGGGGGTGTTAGGGGTTTATATATAGAAAGGTAGAGGGTTTTTAGGGGGTTGGGAGTATGCAGAATAGTGGAGAGAGAGAGAGAGGAGGGGAAAGAGACATAGAAAAGAGGGTACTTAGTAGTAAGGGTAGGCATAGGGATGTGTATTTGTGTGTGCAGGTGTGCGTGCATGCATGTACGTGATCATGTGCCTGTGTGCATGCATGTACATGAGCATGTGTGTGTGTGTGTGTGTGTGTGTGTGTGTGTGTGTGTGTGTGTGTGAGAGAGAGAGAGAGAGAGAGTCGATGTGATAACTAGAAGGTTTGTGGGGTGTTAGGGGGTTGGTGGAGAGAAAGAGGGGTGGGGGTCAAGTGTAGGTGGAGGAGTAGGGGAGTGGGAGAGGATGAAAGAGAAATTTAGTAATGGTTAGAGGGGATATTAGAGAAAGATAGAGGAGGAGGAGTAGGGGTAGGAGTAGGGGTGAGAGAGAGAAATATAGTATGGGGATGTTTAGGGATTGGGGAGGGAGAGATGGTTAGGAGTTAGGGGTAGGTGGAGGAGTATCGGAGAGAGTGAGTGAGAGAGGATGAGTAAGGGGTGAAAGAAAGTGTAGGAAGAATGGTGTTAGGGTGTTGGGCGAGAGAGAGGGGTGGGGAAAAGGGGGGATGGTGTGGGTGATTAGGGGTAGGGGGAGGATGGGGGTTGGGGAAGAGAAACATAAATAGACTGAGGTTGGGGGGGGGCGGTAGAATTTTAGGGAGAACTAGGGTAGTTAGAGAGAGGAGGAGGGTAGTGAAAGGTAGGTGGAAGAGTAGGGGGTGAGAGAGAGAGAGAGAGAGAGAGAGAGAGAGAGAAAGTATGGAGGGAGGTATTAGGCACTTGGGGAAGAGAGAGAGGGGTAGGTGGAGGAGTATAGGAGAGAGATGGAGAGAGAGAGAGAGAACATGGGAAGGTGTTAGAGGGGAAGGGGAAGAGAGAGAGGTGTGG
The DNA here is from genome assembly GCA_001517045.1 of Pseudotsuga menziesii. Classification (NCBI taxonomy): domain Eukaryota; kingdom Viridiplantae; phylum Streptophyta; class Pinopsida; order Pinales; family Pinaceae; genus Pseudotsuga; species Pseudotsuga menziesii. The sequence continues at coordinate 261,145 of LPNX010310949.1, read as the reverse complement.
GGGTTAGGTGAAAATGGGGAGGTAATTTTCCTAGGTTTGGGAAATAATTTCTATAGTTATGCATTCCTATTTTCATATTGGTAATTGTTTTATTTTTTGGGTGTTTGAAGAGTGGCTTGAGTTCATAGTAACGACTGCCATATTTTTAAAATAGAAACCACTCATGGAAATTGGAGATGCTACATTGGTTGAATTCCATATTTGTTAGGAAGAAGATAACAAAGGAAATATGTAGAATAAATGTGCCTATTATGGCACCTTGAAGTTATGGGGTTTAGGGTTTAGGAGGATATATGAGAGTTGATTGTATGTTTTTCTCAAATGTCTATTTCTATTAAGTGTTTATTATTAAATTATGTATCAGATAGAGAGAGGGGGGTTGTTAGAGGTAGAGAGAAAGGGGGTGTTAAATGTGGAGAGAGAGGAGGTGTGTTAGGGGGTTAGTGGTAG
>LPNX010310949.1:234210-259958 GCA_001517045.1 Pseudotsuga menziesii | reverse complement strand
GGTTATAGGTAGAGAGAGAGGGGGTAGGTTAGGGGGTTAGGGCTAGGGTGAAGTAGGAGAGATATAAAGAGATAAGGGGTATTTAATGGAATGAGGAGAATGCGAGCGATAGAGAGAGGGGGTTTGTTATAGGTAGAGATGTGTGGTTAGAGGTAGAGATCGAGGGGTATTAGGGGGTACCTGTAGAGAGGGAATGGGTGTTAAAGAGTTATGGCTAGGAGGTGTAGGAGAGAGATAGAGAGAGAGGGGGAGGGGGTTAGGGGTAACAGTAGTATGCTACATATATAGAGAAATGGGTTGTTAGAGGTACAAAGAGAGGGGATGGTGTCAAGGGGTTAGACGTAAAGAGAGAGGGGGTGTTAGGAGGTTGTGGTTAGGGGTAGTAAAAGAGAGATGGAGAGAGGAGGGGGTGTTAGGGGTTAGAGGCTGAGATATAAGCGGGTGTTAGCAGGATGGGGGTAAAAGGAGTATGCGATAAATGTAGAGATGGGGGGGATACATATAGAGAGAAAGAAGGGGTTTTAGTGTGTTAGAGGTAGAGAGGGGGAGTGTTAGGGTGTTAGTGGTAGGTGGAGTAAGAGAGAGATAGAGATATGGGGTTGTTGTTGTAATTGTAACTTCAAAATATATTTTTTTTGTATATTATCATTGTATATTATTGTATCGCATCATGTTATTTTTTATATTCTATTTAAAATTGATTAGAATCTTTATCTGAAAGAATAACAAGAACAACAAGATTCACAAGATAAAGAAGATACACAAGACACAAATATGTTCCTCAGGGAAACCATAAAGGAGAAGACCCCACAAACCTCCTAAGAATAGTTCCATCACTAAGACAATATCGCAAGATAGAAAAAACCAACAATAAGATATCGTATGTAGCTCTCTCTCTCCTCCTTGATCTTATCTCTCTCCTCATGTGTACCATGCTAGGATATTTTTCGTTTAAGGACAAATCATACTAGGAATGATTATGTCCAAGGATAACCTATGTACCATGCTAGGATTGATTACATATGTTGGCCACTTTTCTCCACTCGCACGACCCATGTTCTGTGTAACCCATCAATCCAACAACTACCCAAGATACCATACAGATAGAGAAATCCCCATCGACAACATCTGTGAAGCAGGCACAGTCTCACCCGAGATATCTCATAGATGGGTTACAGTTGGAACCATTTTTTTGTGATTTTCAAGGGAGTATAGTCCATTGGATCGTAGCCAAGGAGATGAATGAAAGGAAGTAGGATGGTTGGATAAAGGAGACAGTTCTGCACGACTGAGCACAAATATATGTCATCGCATGTGACCTGACTTTCCTTTCCACCTCGCAGCTGATGCAAATCGTGCGACGCAGCTGATTCACATCCAATCGGATCTATGAATTAAGTAGGGTTCATAACAGGAATCATACATAATGATATATATATGGATTTAATTCAATAATGCATTTTGTTCATTCATTTACCAATTGCAAGAAACTAACAAAGACTCAAGCACATTCAGCATTGTACGAAAAGCAACTAGTAATAAATAACATAAACTTTCATCACATCAACCATTCATTTAGAGACATAAAATAACATGGAAACCCATATAGGAAAAACCACCAAGGTGCTCTTCATCTGGCATGAGAAAGGATATAGCACCTTGTAATCTGCAGGATGTAGACTGATCTTGAAAAGTGTCTTTAAGTTTATACTTATAGTTCTCATGCTATCTGGTTCACTCTTGTACTCTACTCCTACTCCTAGCAGTCTACTCACATAGCATCCATATTCGCAGCTCAACAACCCCTCTAATGCTACCATACTCTTCCTAAGTCTACTTATCTTCTGATCAATATGACAGTACAACAAAACTGACATCCCCCTCCATGGATTACCACTGAATAGAAAACTACTACTGAAAACTGAATAGGGATCAACAAAAATCTCCCAGACCAACTTTCTAACCATTGCATCCCTCATATTTATACTAATTTACATGGCCATGTAGGACCAACTACAAATCAATAGTCTGTTAGTCGTCACCATCAGCCACCCTTCTGGTTACAGCTGTGGTGATCATGACTTGAAACGAGGCACTATCGGCCTGAATTACAAATATCTTCTCATATGTGCATAGCTGTAGGATTATGCCACCCTATACGACCATGATATGGATTCTGCATCCATCACTTTCTAGTTGTTTTCCCCTTGCGCGCTTCTGTGCTTGCCTTTCCTTTGCCGCACGCATCCCTGTTCTGCCTTCGCTGGCCCTTTACATCCTTTGCGATATTCATTTTCTTCTATTGCATGTGTGGTGCATTTTCCTTGGTTGCACACACGAGCTTCCTTCTTATGCCCATTTCCCTGGACAACAACATCTGAGGACAACCTACATGATTGATTACATTCGAACAACCTGCATGCCATGCCAGGATATTTTCTTTTCTAGTATAACCTATCTACCTTCCCATGTGATATCATGTACTCATGCATCTACGTCTTCGGGTATTCTAATAATATGCATCATAGGAGCATTCCAAGACTGATTACTTCACCAGGACAGCCTATTCCTTCAACAATGAGAGAAATCATCATTCCCTCTTTACAAGGACCTCTATTTGAAGAACACCATGTCTCTCTCTGAAGTATTCAAACTTCACTCTCGCTAGTGGCTTTCTCAATACATCTCATATATGCTATTTTTTCACCATGTATTGGAGATTCACTACTCGTCTCTACACCATATTCCATATATACTTATACTTGATCTCCTTTTGCTTCTACTTGTCATGGAACATCATATTCTATGACAACTTCATGCAACTCTGGTTGTCACAAAAGATACAATTCACCTCTAACTTGAGATCAAACAAATCATATAGTAGCTTTCAAAGCCATTATTCCTCACAACTAGCTGAACAAGTTGCAACATATTATGATCTGTTTGTCACTTAGTTCCACACATGACTTCTTCCTGCTAAACTAGGAAATCATACAAGATCCTAAATTAAATAAACATCCTAAATTGCTCTTCCTATCAATGTTGTTTCCTTCCTAGTTTAAACCAACATAACCATGCGTTTTAATATTTTGATTCGCATCATACTTGACTCCATAATCAGTTGTACCCTTCAAGTACCTCAATACATGCTTTGTAACTACAAGGTGAACATGTCTTGAATCTGTCAGGAACTGGCTCAGGGTGTTCACAACAAATCATATGGTATAGTATCGTATTCATCACGTACATCACTAAACCAATCATCTGATGATATATTGTGGAATCAACTATCCCTTATGAAGTATCACATAGTAGCTTCAAGTTCGATTCCATAGGTGTGGCTATCGCCTTGCAGTCCATCATTTCAAATATTTTCAAAATCTCCACTGCATACTTCCCTTGACCAAGGAATATTCCATCTGCGCTCTGCCACACCTACATGCTTAAGAAATAGTGCATCATGCCCAGGTATTTCATCTTGATCTTAGTGGTAAGCTTCCTCTTTGCATCTACGATGATTTGTTCCTCTCTTTTCAAAAATAAGTCATCAACGTATAATAGGAGCATCATGAGTCTTTTGCCTTCAACCTTGAACTAAGGGATGGAATCTGATTTACTGTTGTTAAATCCTAAGCTCATTAGGAAGTTTTCTATCCTTCCATACCATGTATTTGGTGCCTATTTCAATCCATGCAAGAGTTTCTTCAATTTGCACACACGTGTCTAGTAGTCACGTGGCTTAAATCCTAGTAGCTACAACAAATACACTTCCTCCTCGACTACACCATTCAAGAATGTTATCTTGACATCCATCTGGTGTACCTTCCATTTCATTACTATAGCCAATGCAAGTATAGATCTAATGGAAGTGTATCTCGTTATGGGTGCAAATGTCTCCTTGTAGTCCATTCCTTATTTATGTGAGAATCCATGTTTCATGAACCTTGTGTTTTTCAATGCTACCATCTCTAGCATGCTTGATATTGTATATCCACTTTCAATTCACCACAAAATTCCCTTTCAGTCTCAAAACTATCTATCAGACATCATTCTTCATAATTGACCGATACTCCTCAATCATGGAATCCTTCCATTCTTTTTTCCTACAGCCTCTTCATAGTTGGAAGGTTCTTTTTCAATTATGTCACATAGAAGGGCCACATAGTTGTTGTATGGTTTGGGTTTCTTCCTTTCTCTATGTATCCCATATGGATCTCCATATATTTCTGGATCTTGTAGTAGCTCTCATTCTCATGCCTCTTTTCTCAAGTGGGAGTTCTTCTCATTAAGTGGTTCTATAGGATCTTGTGGTTCTTCCATGTCATGATCTTCAAGTAATTCTGGAATTGTTTCTTTTAGTGATGTGTCTTGGACTCTTGTTTCTTTAAGTTATTTGACTTCTATAATAGTTATTTTTCTAGATCTGGAGTATGTATATTCTTTGTCAAATTTTATGTATCTACTAACGTCAATCTTCTTCAGTCCTGGGAAGTATATTTGGCTGTGCTTTGATGTGTCATTATATCCTATGAATATCCCCTTCCTCCCAGAAGTATCGATATTGATTCTCTTTCCCTTTGGGATGTATATGTACAATGGGAATACAAATATTCTGATATGGTTTAATTTTAGTTTCTCTCCTGAGAAAACCACTTCAAGAGTCTTTTTATCAAGTACTCAATGAGGATTACAGTACTATACATACACAGTTGTCCTTGATGCGTCTTCCTAAAGGTGAATCAAAATATCCTAGCCATGTAGCATTTCCTTTGATTCTTGCATTATAGTTTTGTTCATTCATTCTGCAATGCCATTCTATTGAGGATTGTATGGAGTGCTCAACTCGCTCTTAATCCCATATTCTCCGTAGAGTTCCTTGAATTATTTTTGGGTGAACTCTCTGCCATTATATGACCATAGATTCTTGATCTTCCTTTCAGTGTGATTTTCAACCAAGGCTTTGAATTCATTGAACTTGTTGAAGAATTCATTTTTCCCTTTCAATAAATATATCCAAGTTTTACATGAGAAATCATCTATAAAGGAAACATAGTATACATACCTTCTTAGTGAGTTGGATTACATAGGCCCACAAACATCTAGGTGGATTATGTCCAGCATTCCTTTTACTTTTCTCTCACTGATAGGAAATGACTTATTTATGTTCTTTCCTTGCACACATCCCTTGCAAATGCCTTCATTCTTTATCTGTACTTCTAGAAGTCCTAAATATGCTTTTCTTACAATCAATAGTGATCTAAGGTGCACATGTTTAAGCCTTCGGTGTCATAGTTCACTTGGTTCTATGGATTCATGAACCAATGCTTGTTCAGGTTGTCCATTCAACTTGCACAAGCCTCCCTCTTGGTCTCCAATCATTGTTACATCATCTATTGTCTTTCCTTTTGGCCACATTAGTACTTGTCCATCAACGAATGCAAATCCTATTCCCTTTGGATCTAGTGTAGAGATGGAGAGAAGTTTATTCTTCAATAATAGAACATATAACACATTTTTAATCTTCAAATATTTCCCAAAGTCTAGCTTATAGGAAGCTTCTTCACTTCCTTTTATGGGGTATTGATAATCATCCCCAAGTTTCACCTTGTGAGGTGACTCATTCTTAGATAGATTTATAAATGATTCTTTGTATCATGTCATATGTTTGTATTCCCCACTATCTACAATCCAATCATTGATTCCATGTGAGATAGTGCTTGTGAGTGCTAAGATAAGAACATATTATTCATAACTTGAAGAATCATTTTCTACTTTGAGTCTCTTTATTGTTGGTTCATCATATTCAGTAGTGTGATCATGGTGTCTCTTCTTATTTTACTTCTTGTTGAAGGATCCTTTTTTTTGGGTACAATCTCTAGAGTAATGTCCTTTCTCATCACAAGTATAGCATCGAATGTTGGAAGGATATCTTCTGGATTTATTTAGTCTTTTTTGATGATGGTCCTCCCTTTTATTGTGATGGTGATCATTCTTATTTATATGATATCTCCTGGTGTGAATTGTCATATTTTGATCCTCATTTTATCCCATTTTCTCTTCTCTTGCTATGATCCGAGATTATTCTTGTGTACATTCTTCTCAGATTCTATTGAAGTTGATCAACTTTCTTCTGGAACATATTCCTTGAATGAATGAATCCCATGATCTAGGGATACCATTCAAGGTGGTCATAACAATATCTCCTGCTTCTACATTCTCTTCAACTGCTTCAAGTTGTTCCTTTATTTGAGAAACCCTTTTGAAGTAGGATTGCATGGTATCTGATTTTACCATATTCACATTCTTCAGGTGGTTTCTCAATGCCATCTTCTAGTTGATGTTCTTTCCTTCGAACATCTTTATCAGAGCATCAAATATTTCCTTCAATGTCTTCAAGGATGACCCATGGGGTATGAGATGATCCTTAATAGAATATTAAATGATTATATTGGATTTAACCATGTTCTTCTTATGGATAGCCTTAGCCTCATCTCCCTATGGTTCTAGAACTTCCTTACTAATATACTGATCCAAATCATTTTCTTCAAGGATCAAGGACATTTTATACTACCATGCTCATGAATATGATAATTCATTTTGAAATGAGAACTGCAAATGGAAATAACTAAGATATAGATCTTATCTATTTGAGGTGTCTAACCTAGTTATGGAGCTAGATGACCTAGTGTTTTGTTAGAGAAACCATAATTTTCCAAACTTGGAATTTTGGAAATTTTTCTGGATAGAAAGATGTGCGTCCTTGAGTAAATTTTCTCAATAAGGTCCTTTTATGAAATCTAAGGTGGGAATCCCCCTAAACTTGATGCCCTAGTTCCTCCCAGAACTAGTGTCTAGGTCAAAAATGAAACTTCTTCAAATATGATTCTTCTTCCACCAAAATATGCACCCTTCTAAGGAAATTTAACCTAGCCCTCTTTTCTTGATGATCCATGGAGAGAACACCATGAACTAGCAAGCCCTAGTTTTCACTAGTGCATAGTGCCTTATTCTAGAGAGGTTCTTATACCATGTTAGTCTTTCTATTCTAATTCTAATTGATTATGATGTTTATCTAAAATAATAAAAAGAACAACAATATGCACAAGATAGAGAAGATACAGAAGAGATAAATATTTTCCTTGGGGAAACCATAAAGGAGAAAACCTTGCAAACTTCCTCATAATCATTTCATCACCAAGTCAATATCACAAGATATAAAAACCAAAGTATAAGATGTCTTCTACGGATCTCTCTCTCTCTCTCTCTCTCTCTCTCTCTCTCTCTCTCTCTCTCTCTCTCTCTCTCCTCATGCGAATTTGAGTGAGTGAGTGTGTGTATAAATGAGGGAGAGTGAATCCCTATTTTTACCCTTCAAGTGATGACTTTACAAATTGACTAGGACATCTTGTTACCCTAACTAGGTTGACTTCCCCTAGAGGGACGTAAAAATACATTTTATTATATTTGACTTGGGGACTACTTCCTGACTTACAACATATGGCTTACCTTAATTACCATAGACAAAAATGACATGCTGAAATGATGGAAACACATATCCAATGGGGGTACAACAATATACCATAATAACATACATTAGAATATCTTTCGAAGTTACAATTACAACAACACTTGTGATATGTTTTCCTTTCGTTGAAGATTTCATTATTGTGTATGGTCATTGAGATAAAACCTTTGTTTTAAGTTGGGGAATTATTCTCTAGATTAATATAATAAAATGTATTTTTTTATTCTCCCTAGGTGAAGGACCTACTAGGTTAAGAGGTCAACCCAGGTAGGTTCCTAGGTCATTCATATGATGTGTATAAATAAGGAGGCTCCTTCCCTCATTTAAACACACACTCACTCACACTCAAGTACACATTAGGAGAGAGAGGACAAGTTCTCTAAGGATAAAGAGAGAGAGAGAGAGAGTTACATAAGACTTCTTATTCTTTGGTTTTCCCATATCATTATATTGCATTAGTGAGGGAATGATTCTGAGGATATTTGTGGGATTTTCTCCTTTATGGTTTCTCAAATGAAAATATTTGTGTATCATGCATCTTGTGTATCTTGTTGTGGTTTTTATTCTTTTATATAAAGATCCTAATCAATTTGAATTAAAGTAGAAAAACTAACATGGTAGCAGAGCTACTATGCAAGAAGGAACTATGTAGCAACATAAACCAGGTCTCCCTAGTTCAAGGTATTCTCTCCATAGATCATCAAGAAAAGAGTTCTAGAATAACTCTCCCAAGGATGGAACATCTTTTGGAGGAAGTAGAATCAAATTTGAATAAGTTTGATTTTTGACCCAGAAACTAGTGTCAGGAGAAACTAGGGCATCATATTTTTGGAGACTCCCTCAACTGAATTGGAAAGAGGTACTCACTGAGAAACTCTCATCAAGGAGGTGCATATTTCTATCCAAGAAGAATTACAAAACTCAAAGTTTGGAAAATTAGGGTTTCCCTTGCAAACCCGAAGTCATCTAGCTCCATAGTGAGGTTGGGCATCTCAAATTGGTAAGATCTAAATCTCTGTTATTTACATTTGAGGTTCTCATTTCAAAATGGCTCATCAAACCCAACTAGATTATAATCCTAGGGGAGCTGACAAATTCTAAACATGGAAGTATATGATCTCCCTAATCCTTGAAGAAAATGATTTGGATAAATGTATCAATAAGGAATTTCTAGAGCCAAAGAGAGATGAGGCTAAGGCTATCCATAAGAAGAAATTTTTCAATCCCAAGAGAATCATTGCAGATTGTATTAAGGATCACCTCATCCCTCATGTGTCATCCTTGAAGACACCTAAGGAAGTGTTTGATTCTTTGACAAAATTGTTCGAAGGAAAGAACATCAACTAGAAGATGACATTGACGAACTAGCTGAAGAATGTGAAGATACCAAAATACGATGCCATGCAATACTACTTCACAAGGGCTACTCAAATCAAGGAACAAATTGAAGTAGTCGAAGAGAAGGTAGAATAATGGGATATTGTTATTACCACCTTGAATGCTATCCCAATATCATGGGATTCATTCATTCAAGGAATATGTGCCAGAAAGAAGATGATAACTTTCATCATAATTTGGGAAGAATGCACACAAGAATAATCTCAACTCATAACAAGGGAATAGAAGATAGGAGAAACTAAATATCAAGATCTCATGGTTCACACTAGAAGAAATCATAGAAAGAAGGAGGACCATCATGACAAAAAATGTGAGGACCCTCATCACAAAAGAAAAAATAAATCCAAAAGAGACCTATCCATCATTAGATGTTACACATGTGATGAGAAGGGACACTTCTCTAGTGATTGTCCTAGAAAAAAAGGCCCCTCCAAAAATAAGTCAAATAAGAAAAGACATCATGCTCACATCATTGACTATGATGAACCAACAATGAAAGGATTTAGAGAATAAAGAGTTGACTCTTCAAGTGATGAAGAATATTTCCTAATTTTAGCACTAACTGGAACTATCTCACATAGCAGAAATTATTGGCTTGTATATAGTGGGGAATCCAAACATATGACAGGATACAAATAATCATTAAGTAATCTATCTGAGCATGAGACACCTCATAAGGTGAAACTCAAGGATGATTCTCAATACCCCATAAGGGGAAGTGGAGAAGATTACTACAATCTATATTAGGGGAAATCCTTGAAGATAAAATAAGTGTTATATGTTCCAGGATTGAAGAAGAATATTCTCTCCAACTCTTCCCTAGATGCAAAGGGAATAAAGGTTGCATTTATTGATATCCAAGTCCTAATGTGGCCAAAAGGAAAGACATTTGATTATGCACTGGTAACTAAAGAGCAAGAGGGATTATTGTACAAGTTGAAGGGACAACCTGAACCAGCATTGGTTCATCACTCAATAGAACCAAGCAAACTATGGCATATAAGGATTGCACATGTCCACTATACAGAACTACCAATTGCAAGAAAAGCAGTTTCAGGACTTCCAGAAATCCAAGAAAAACATGAAGGCATTTGCATGGGATGTGTGAAAGGAAAGAATGTAAAGAAGGTGCTTCCCAATAGTGAAAGCAAAAGGTAATACTGAGCAATGTTCACTCATATAGATGCGGCCTACTATGTTTCCTTTATAGTTGACTTATCCATTAATACTTGGATATATTTCATGAAAGGTGAAAATGAAGTATTCAACAAGTTCAAGGAATTGAAAGCCTTGGTCAAAAATCACATTGAGAGGAATATCAAGACTCTGTTGCCAGCTAAAGGAGGAGAATTCACCTCAGAATAATTCAAGGAACTTTCCAGAGAATATGGGATGAAGAGGGAGTTGACAACTCCCTATAATCCTCAACAAAATGGTGTTGCGGAATGAAACAACAAAATCATCATGGAAGAAAAAAAGGTAATGCTACATGACTGGGATATTCTGATGCAGTTGTGGGTAGAAGAAGCAAGGACTATTGTGTATGGACAAAACCATACACCTCATCAAGTACTAGAAAACAAGACTCTAGAAGAGCCTTTCTTAGGTGAGAAAACATAAGTCACCCTTATCAAGGTATCTGGTTTCCTAGTGTACATACACATCCCAAAGTAATAGAGGACCAAGATCAATCCTTCAGGAAGAAAGGGAATATTCATAGGATGTGATGACACTTCAAAGGCCTACTGAATATACTTCCTAGTATTTAATAATATCAACATCAGCAAAGACATACCACTTGACGAAGACTCAACATACTCTAGATACAAAAAACTACATATTGAAGAGGTCAAAGAAAATAAAACAACCATAGTTAGATACATTGGAGAAGCAAATCTAGAATACCATGAAGAAAACGACACGACAGAACCATAAGAACTTGTAGAGCCACCTCACGAGAAGAAATTCGACAAAAGAAGACCAGCATGGGCACGAGAGCTAATACAAGATGTAGAAAGGTATGGCACTCCATATGGGATCCATAGAGAAAGGAAAATACCTAGACCATACAAAAACTATGTGTCCCTACTATGTGACATCATTGATAAATAACCTTCCAACTATGAATACGCTAGATAAAAGAAAGAATGAAAGGATTCCATGATCGAGGAGTACCAGTCGATTATGAAGAATGATATATAGGAGATGGTTCTGAGACCAGAAGGAAAGTATGTTGTAACTTTGAAGTCGATATATAAGATCAAGCATATTGCAGATGGTAGAATTGAAAACCACAAGGAAATATTTGTGGCACATGGATTCTCCTAGAAAGAAGGCATAGAATACAAGGATACATTTGCACCCATAGCGAGATACATTTCCATCATATCTATACTTGCATTGGATGCAATAATAAAATGGAAGCTACACCAGATGGACATTAAGAAAACATTCTTGAATGGTTTAGTTAAAGAGGAAGTGTACGTGGAGCATCCCCTAGGATTTGAGACACATGATAGACAAACTATGTCTGCAATTTAAATAAATCCTTGTACACATTGAAATAGGTACACAGAACATGGTAGAGAAGGATGAACAAATTCTAGATGAGCTTAGGATATACCAAGAGTAAGCCGAATTCCAACCTTGACCTCAAGGTTGAAGGAAGAAGACGAGTGATACTCCTTCTATATGTTGATGACCTATTTAAGACAGGAGAGGAAAAACTCACTGTACATGCAAAGAGGAAAATTTTCGTTGAGTTTGAGATGAAATACCTCATGATGATGCACTACTTCTTATGAATGAAGGTGTCAAAAAGTACATATGGGATTTTCATTGTTTAATGAAAGTATGTCATGGATATTCTAAAGAGATTCAGAATCCTGGACTTCAAGGAAATGTCCACACCTATGGAATCAAACTTGAAGTTGCTCTATGATGCTTCGTCAGATCTAGTTGATGCTGTGATGTATTGCCAAATGATTGGTTCATTGATGTACCTAATGAACATGATACCAAACATATGTTTTTTTGTGAACTCCCTAAGCTAGTTAAATGGATACAAGATATGTTCACCTAATTGCTACAAAGCATGTATTGAGGTACCTGAAGGGTATAGTTGAATATGGATCAAGTATGTAGAGAATTAGAGGATTAACCTGTATGGTTATGTTGATTCATATTCATAAACAAGCACCACTGATAGACAGAGTGATTCGGGATGTTGCTTCAGTTTGCGATTCAGGAAGCAGTCATGCGTGGCACTGAGTACAATTGAACCATAGTATGTTGTTATTTGTTCATCTAGTTGTGATGTAGTATGGATTTCAAACCTACTGTCTAATTTTTTTGATATTGATTTAGAGGTGACTTGCATATTTTGTGACAGTTAGAGATGTGTGAATTTTTCAGAGAACCTGGTGTTCCATGACAATTCAAAGAAAATTGAGATCAAGTATCACTACATTGAGGATATTATGCAAAGAGGAGCATTAGAGGTCTAGAACATGGCGATGTATGAGCAGATAGCTGATGTATTGACCAAGTCGTTAGCCAGAGTGAATTTCAAGTACTTCATAGATATTTGGTATCATATATATCGAGGTCCCTAGATAGAGGGAATGATGCATATCGCATGGTGGGAGACGTAGGTTGTCCCTAAACGTAATCAGTCCTGACATGCTCCCAGGCTAGATATCACAAGATACCAAAAGATGTAGATGCACTAGAGAGAGATATCATATGATAGGAGATGTATGTTTTCCCTCGACGTAATCATTCTTGGCATGCTCCCATGTTGGATATGGTTCTTGCATGGTGGTAGACACAAGTCATCCCATGGGGACTTCACTTAGTGAACCTCTCACATAGCACATACGATCATGGGATATTAAAGAATACCCTTAATTTCCAGAGATATTGACCAAAAATCTTTTTGTTGAAACCCCCTCCTAATACTTAAAACCTCCTCCCCACCCATTTTTATACCTCAATCCTTATAAACCACCCTACCCACCCCCACCTTAAACCCCTCATCCCCCCAATACCTGCAATATATTAGTTCAATTTTTGATAATTTTAAAACCCACAATATGAACTAACGTGATAGGATATTGGTCAACAAGTGAAGACCCCGTGGGTCATCCCTAAACATAATTAGTTCTGACATGCTCACATGATGGAGATGGTTTTCACATGATGGTAGATATAGGTTTTCCTTGTACATAATCAGTCTCGTGTTCTCCCATGGTGGAGATTGTTCTCGCATAGTGGTAGACACAGGTTGTCTGTGGATGTAATCGGTCCTCACATGCTCCCATGATGGAGACAATGAGATGTCCACCGGTCAGAATAGATTTGGCGTTCTCCTAGGTGTATTCTCGTATCATGGTATATGTAGGTTTTACTTGAGATGTAATGAGTCCTGACATGCTACTATGCTGGTAGAACATGAGCTAACCATGGATAGACATTATGTACTTGGTGTGATCCTAGGTGATTCTTGCATTATGGTAGACATAGTTTGTCCTTGAGATGTAATGAGTCATGGCATGCTCCTATATTGGTAGAATGCAGGTGGTCTACTGGACATGTGCTGTGCATATGGGATGCTCTCTATGTGAGATGATGAGATGATCTAGATACGATGGGATGAGTGTAGGACATACATGTGATTATAGTGGCAATGTAATGAATGGTACTAGGTTCTACCTACATGATAGCTTGCTCATGGATATGATCAAGATCTAAATGAGGGATAGGCCAACATCCAACATGAAACATGGTTGGATCTATTGAAACTTCTTATGATGGATATATCTAAAAAATGTCACTAATCAATTATAGACAAGATGAGTATTATAGAAGTAGCAACAAAATTGATACAATGATGATGACTTGAATAGAAGAGTTGATGAATGTGGCAAGAGAATACCTTCCTAGTTAAGAGGGTATCACTGTTGTTATTGTAACTTCAAAATATATCCTATTGTATATTATCATTGTATATTGTTGTACCCCGGTCGGAGATTGTTTCCCTCTGTTTGGGATGTCATTATTGTGTATGTTCATTGAGGTTAAAAAATTCATTGTAAGTCAGGAAAATAGTCCCCATATTATTATAATAATAATAATATTTTAGTCTCCCTAGATGAATTTGGCCCTACTAGGTTAAGAGATCAGCCCGGTTAGGTTTATAGGTCATTTACATGATGTGTATAAATAGGGAGGAACCCTACCTCATTTATACACACACCCACTCACTCTCAAGTGTGCATTGGTAGATAGAGGACAAGTTTGCTAGAAGAGAAAGAGAGAGAGTTGCAAAATACTTCTTATTCTTGGGTTTTTCCATCTTGTGATATTACATTAGTGACAAAAATATTATGAGGAAGTTTGTGGGGTTTTCTCCTTTATGGTTTCCCCGACGAAAAATAGTTGTGTCATGTGCATATTTTGTATATTTTTGTGCATGTTAATCTTTGAGATAAATATCTTAATCAATTTAAATTAGAGTAGAAAAACAAACAAGGGGTTATAGGTATGGGGGATGTTAGAGTTAGAAAGAGAGGAGGGGTTAAAGGTATAGAGGAGGGGGGGGGGTTGTTAGGGGGTTATAGGTATTTCAAGTGTGTCTAGGAAATTTCCATGTGGAAACTCTAGCCATAATTTCTTGGTTAAGGAATTTACAAAGATGACCCCTATGTCAAAAAATTTCATAATCACTTACTAAGTGAAACCCTAGTTTCCAAAATCAACCTATAATATTATGTCTAGACCATTGAACCAAAGGATAGGGATACCTATCGAATTAATTAGTGTCATTATTCCAATGGATTCTAGAGTTCATTAATCTAATCCATGGTCTTCATTTTATGGCATGTTGAAGCTAACCTCTTAGAGGCATTTAGGCACACCTATTGAATCCCTACTAATGGCATAGAATTCCAAGCGTGCAACGCAATTGGTTTTGGTAAGTCTTGTTAGAATAATCAACCCATAGTTTACCACCTTAGACATTAATTTAATTATTTTTGTCTTATTTGCCTAGTTCATGTGTCCCACCTTATGCAAGTTTTCATTTACCTATACATAGTGGTCAAACTTTCCTTATTTGACTCATGTAGCACTTGGGAAACCTCAAGGAATCAATTCTGCTTTATTCCTGGCCTCCTAGGTGCCCTTCTACTTTTTCTGCTTTATTGCCTGCTTTTTCAGTGTTTTAAGGAAATATGGAAAGTTTGACTAGGTGAGGTGAACTAGTTTTTTGTCCTCTTCATCCTCCACTATTTTCTCCTTGGAAAAGCATGTATGAGTTGTCATTCCATCACTCTTTATCTTGCCTAAGCCATTTTTCTAATTCGTGAGCTCCATGACAGATTTGGGATCATCTTTTTACACCTATGGGGGATTTGCTTAATTTTAGTAAGCCTGCTTTATGCTAGATTCGAATTTCTCCTCATGCATTCAAATACCTGATGTATTTTATTTATTCAGCAACCTATTATGTTACAGGGTTGGCTATTGTACACTAAGTTAATACAGTTTAGTGTTTAGCTCCAATTTCAGTCTCTTTTGTGAGTGATTTTGCATGATCAATTGTTAATTGTTGTGAGTAAAATTAATCTATCACTGGGTTCAATTTCCACATGGTATTAGATCCATTGTAGATTGATTTCTCTCCTTCAAAATTGTTTTGCAGGTTCGACATCAGTGACTGGGAACCTTCTACTGACAGCCGGGACAGATTTTCTAAGCTATGGATCAATCAAAGAAAACTATCTTGACTCCCTTCAATTTATTTGAATGGAAAGTAGAGATGGAGATAATGTTGAGAGCAACAGGTCTATACAGGGTGACTATGGCAACAAAAGTAGAGCCCAATGCACTTGTAGAGAATATAAAATGGCACAACAGGAGGGATGAGGCCTATGGTATCCTGTGTCTGAGTATTTCCAGAGACCTCCTTTTCCATCTTGATGGATTGACATCACCGAATGAAGTATGGGAGAAGCTTTCTGATCTTTTTGGAAATATAGATGAGATGAGGGGACATCAAATCAAAAATGAGCTGATTTCTCTAAGTCCAAATAGCTTTGAATCCCTACAACTATATTTCTCCAAGTTCAAAGAACTTGTTTTGCAGCTGAAATAGTGTGGGATCGAAAATAAGGATCATTGGCTCATCCTAGCCATTCTCTCAAAGCTAGGCCCTGACTATTTAGTGTTTGTTTCGACCTTCTATGCCACAAAACTGACAGCTCGAACCTGGAAGATGCCTAGCCTTACAGATTTCATGGAATCTCTCACACAAGAATAGGATAAGCTGGTGATGATGGGCACCATCAAACCATCCAAAGATCAAGCTCTGATTGCTGGAGATTCAAAGGTGGATTCAAAAAGCAAAAATAAAGCTCAAAATACACCTGAGCAAAAGAGAGATAAGAAACAGTCTCCGAAGGAGCCACAAGGTTCCAAGAAGAACTACGAGAAGAAGGAAAACAAAGGTGAAATGAGCAAGTGCGCATACTGCAATAAGGGTAATCACACTGAAATCTCTTGTATGAAGAAGAAAATAGACATGCTGACCCAACTCCTAGAGAAGAATGGCATCTCCCTTCCAGAAAGCTCAAAGAAGAGAGAAGGAGGATCAAGTTCAGATGACAGAGAGAGAGTTCATGCATTGGTTGCTGGCACATCAAGCTCACCCAGTTTTATCATTGATTCTGGATCTTCAAGACACATGGTTTCGACCAAGGAGGCCTTCTCCTCACTTGATATGTTGAAGGGACCACCTATAGTACTGGGAGATGACTCTCTCACTGAAAGTTTGGGCAAAGGGAGGATTGATCTTAATCATGGTCAGTTCAGCAATGTCTTGTATGTGCCTGGTCTTTCCTCCAACCTCTTGTCAGTGTACTAGATGACTCACACTGGGTCTCCTAAGAAGGTCATATTCTCCCCTGATGAAGTTGAGATCACAGAGATCTCAAGTGGTAGATTCATTGCAAAAGGAGTTGCAAATCATGCTCAAAAGGTATAGATGTTCTCACACTTCCTACCCTACTCAAACCCCTCTGCTCTTCTGATTCATGCTAATGAAACCAACAAGATTTGGCATGAAATATTTGGCCACCTAAATTAAAAGTATCTTTCTGATCTTAGTGAAAAAGAGATGGTCATAGGGTTTCCCAAGATAAAATTTTCCAAAGGAGTCTGCCAAGGTTGTATCCTAGGAAAACACCCAGAGCACAAATTTGAGAGAGCTAGTCATAAGAGAACCTCTGCACCCCTCGAGTTGATCCACAGTGATGTTGCTGGCCCATTCCCTCATATGTCCATGAGTCAGGACAAATATGCATTGAATTTTATTGATGACTTTTCCAGGTATTGCTGGGTTTACTTTTTGAAACACAAGTTTGAAGTTTTTGGCCTCTTCAAAGTCTTTAAGGCTTTGGTTGAAAACCAGCCTGGGAGGAAACTCAAGGTCGTCATATCTAACAATGGTGGTGAGTATGTCAAGTCTAAGTTTATTAATTATTGTGCAGATGTAGGTATTCAGATGCAGCAATATATCCCTTACACACCACAGCAGAATGGTGTTGCTGAGAGGAAGAACAAATCACTGAAGGAGATGGCAACATGCATGATGGAGGCCAAAAATTTGCCACCAAAGTACTGGGCCGAAGCTATCAACTGTGCAGCCTATATTCAGAATAGGGTGCCTCATAAAAAGATTGATGGTATGACTCCCTTCGAATCATGGAGTGGGCACAAGCCAGATGTGACCCATTTCAGGATTTTTGGCCCAAAGGCTTGGGCTAGAATTCCAACAGAGAAGAGGAAGGATTTGCAGCCCCAAATCCAAGAGTGTCTTTTTGTTGGATACTCTGAAGATTCGAAAGGGTACAATCTGATAAATTTGAGCACAAACAAATCCTTAATTGAAAGGTGTGTTCAGTTTGAAGAAGAACCCCTTACAGCAGTGGAAGTTGGAGAAGCCTCTTCTCCACCTGAACCTCAGGAAGTAAGTAAATAGTTTGTTGAACATGCTGGTTCTGATTTGTCTGATGGAGATGAGTTTATTGCAGACCCTAACAGGCCTACAAGGCCAAAATGGGCAGCCAAGACACTACATGCAGCAGGAGAGCTAGCTGGGGATCCCAATGACCCAAGGAGGACTAGATCTCAATTTGAGAGTGGTCTGTGCATGAAGGATCCTACGTTTGCTGAAAAATTCTATTTGATGGTGGATTATAATCCTCAAACATATGAAGAATCATCAGTACATCCAATATGACAAACAACCATGAAGGAGGAGTTCATCTCACTTCAGAAGAGAAACACATGGGAGCTAGTGGATCTTCGCCTAGGGAGAAAGTTAGTCCAGTGTAAGTGGGTCTATAAGACCAAATTTTCTGCTGATGGTTCACCACTGAAGTACAAGGACATATTGGTAGCCAAAGGATACTCACAATTTCATGGCATAGATTACAATGAGACCTTTTCCCCAGTGGCAAAGATGGATTCCATCAGGCTAGCCTTAGCCATTGCAGCCTCAAGGCAATGGGAGGTACATCACATGGATGTAAAATGTGCCTTCCTGAATGGAGATATCACTGAAGAGATATATATTCATCAGCCTCAATGTTTTTCTACTAACCCTTCTCTTGTGTGCAGGTTGAGAAATTCATTGTATGGGCTAAAGCAAGCCCCCAGGGCTTGGTATGCCAAGATCGATAGCTTCTTGCTATCACTGAATTTTGTTCGGTGCAAATCAGATCCAAATGTATATTTGAAGTTAGTTAATGGTTCATTAATTATCATTGTGTTATATTTTGATGACCTCCTCATTACAGGAAGCTCAAAGGATGAGATTGCTTCCCTAAAGGGTGCTATGAACCAAGCCTTCTCCATGACAGATTTGGGGCTCTTAAGTCAATTTTTGGGGCTTGAGATTGCTCAAAACAAATATGGAATCAAGGTGCAACAGTCCAAATATGCCTTGGAATTGCTGAACAAATTCATAATAAAGGATTGCAAAGCAAGCAAAACTCCTTTCCTTTCAGGAGTGAAGCTGGAAGAAGCTGATTCTTCACCTATGGTAAATAGTACACTGTATAGGCAATTGATTGGATGTTTATTGTATCTGACACATACTAGACCTGATATTTATTATGTAGTAAGTGTGGCTTCTAGATACATGGATCAACCTCATGAGATCCATTGGAAAGCAGCCAAAAGGATCCTTAACTTTGTTCCGGGAACAAGGACACATGGGATCTTCTACAAAGCAAAATCTGATCTTGATTTGATTGGAATTACTGATAGTGATTGGGAAGGTGATAGCACAGATATAAAGTACACATTAGGATATGTGTTCATGCTTGCAGAAGGGTGAATCAGCTGGTCAAGCAAGAAACAGAGTGCCATTGCACTCTCATCTACAGAAGCAGAGTACATAGGAGTTGTTAATGCAGCAACTCAATGTTTATGGTTGCAGGGTTTACTTGGAGAGTGTGGCTTCAAATCAGAGTACTCAACTACCATCTACTGTGATAACCAGAGTACCATTCGAATCTACAAAGATCCAGTTCAGAAGCAAAGAACCAAACACATTGAGATCCATATGCACTACATCAGAGAGCTTGTGCATGATGGCACCATTGACCTACTCTTCTGTTCATCTTCAGAACAAGTAGCTGATATCTTCACCAAAGAATTTTGTGAGAATACCTTCAGCAATCTCAAATCACTGCTGGGGATTTTTGATCATGCTGTGAAGCATGAATGAAGACAAGATTTCCAAATTTTGTTTTACAGTCCATGTTTAAGCGAGGATTTTCCCAAGTTGGTTTTGCCTCTTTCCTTGGTTGTATGGACATGCAGTATGTAAAGGGTGACTAAGCCTTGTTGCTAGTCCCTCTACTTTTCTGATATATTATTCATAAGTCATGCTTAAGGGGGGGTGTTAGAATAATCAACCCATAGTTTACCACCTTAGACATTAATTTAATTATTTTTGTCTTATTTGCCTAGTTCATGTGTCCCACCTTATGCAAGTTGTCATTTACCTATCCATAGTGGTCAAACTTTCCTTATTTGACTCATGTAGCACTTGGGAAACCTCAATGAATCAATTTTTCTTTATTCCTGGCCTCCTAGGCGCCCTTCTGCTTTTTCTGCTTTTTCAGTGTTTTAAGGCAATAGGGAAAGTTTTAATAGGTGAGGTGAACTAGGTTTTGTCCTCTTCATCCTCCACTCTTTTCTCCTTGGAAAAGAATGTATGATTTTTCATTACATCACTCTTTATCTTTCCTAAGACATTTTTCTAATTCGTGAGCTCCATGACAGATTTGGGATCAACTTTTTACACCTATGGGGGATTTGCTTAATTTTAGTAAGCCTGCTTTATGCTATATTCGAATTGCTCCTAATGCATTCAAATCCCTGATGTATTTTATTTATTCAGAAACCTATTATGTTACAGGGTTGGATATTTTACACTGAGTTAATACATTTTAGTGTTCAGCTCCAATTTCAGTCTCTTTTGTGAGTGATTTTGCATGATCAATTGTTAATTGTTGTGAGTAAAATTAATCTATCGCTGGGTTCAATTTACACAATTACTACAAGTTTTTCTAGTAAGGTTCCACATGGTAACTCTATCCACAAGTTCTCAATTGAGGAATTCACAAAGTTGACCCCTATGTGCAAAAATTGCACTTTCCTTTATTGAGTGAAACCCTAGTTTCCAAAATGGACCTAAAAGATGATCTTTATGCCATCGAACTAGAGTAAATGGAACCCTTGTAAGTATACCAATGTCCTAAATCTAATTAATTCAACAAATCATCGATCTGAACCATGGTCCTCATTTTATGACATTTTGAAGCTTACCTCCTAGAGGCTTTCAAGGACACATGTTGAATCCCTATTAGGGGCCTAGAATTGAAAGAGTGCAACAAAAATGGTTTTTAGGAGGTCCTACAAGTGTGTCTAGGTATTATCCATGTGGTAATGCTAGGAAAAAATTATCAGTCGAGGAATTTTCAAATTTGACCCCTATGTACATAAATTACACAGTCCCTTATTGAGTGAAACTCTAGTTTCCAAAATTGACCTAAACTATGATATCTAGGCCATGTACCCAAAAGAGAGGGGAACCCATGGAAATAATATGATGTATTGAACCCAATGGATTCAAAAATTAATTGATCCAAGCCACGACCATTGGTCTATGGCCCGTTACAACTCGCACCCTAAAGGCTTTAAGGGACACATGGTGAATATGATGCCAAGACATATAATTTGAAGCGGTGAGAAGAAATGAGTTATGTCATATGCTATAGGAATTTTTATATAGTGCCCAAATTTTCATGCTACCCATAATATATTGATCAATTTATTTCAGAATTTTACCACTTAGTGCAAAAATTGCATTACATGTCACTAACCAAAACCGCAGCAGCTGAAACCGTCAAATGAGGAAATTGTTGGGATATGGACACATGAAGGACATCAACCCCTAGAACTATCATGATGCCAGGAATAAAAAATATTTGATGTTTCATTGATCCAATCCATGTTCATAATTGTATTCCCCATTACAACTCAAACCCTAAATCCTTTGAGGGACACATAATGAATCCAACCCTATGCCATAGAATTCAAACCACAAAGAAAAATTGAGTTCTATTAGTATGACCACACTCACAAGGGACAACTACATCTTTGGGAGCTAATAGAACCCAATTATGCTACTTGGTTTGGATTTTGACCCCCTAATGCAGTAATTCGGGGGTAAAAATCCAAGCATACACAACCATTGGAAGACACAAGAACTTTTGAATTTCCACGCACAACCATTAGACCAAATCCAAGGTTGTTCCATATATATGCTATTATCTTTGAAGTGTTTGTAGAAAAAATTAAAGTGGTGTTGTACAAAATCCAAGTTGTGACACCTTGCATCACTTATTTAGAAGTGATACTCCTTCAATATAACCTTGTTGTCGTTAGTACTATATGCCCCGTGTCTATAGGTGACATGGACCATTATGCTAACTTGGTCTGAGTGATACTATTTATTTTTCAATCTCCTTTTACCTTGAATCTTATTTTGCAGTGGACGATCTTATGTACAATCTATTCTATTTACATCATTTAATAGAATATTGTTTATTGTATCTATGTTTTCCTTCCAATATGTCTACGTTTATGATTCTATATATGTCCTTTCATTTTGTTCTCACATAAATCCAAATCAGTTGTATCAGAGAAATATTCTCTTTGATTGTTTCTCGGTACATGTCTCCAACGAGCTCAGGGTATAGAGAGTTGGGTCTCAAACTAGTTTCACTTCAGGAAGATCACTCACTTACTCGAATGACCTACCATGGAAGAAGAAAAGAGACAGACATAGTAGGAGATCATCTCAAGTTTTTTCTCTAGGAAGTCGAAAACTGCAGATGCACCTTCAATGAGCAGTTGTTTAGGAAATGCAAATCCCTTCAACGTACAAGTTAAATTTTATATTCCTTTATTTTAAGTCCAGATCAATGTTGATTCCTTAATAAGTGGTTGAATGTTCTAGAATTGTATTTATTTGTATACAATTTTTTCGACATGGAAAAGAGCACCCATTTGCACTCCTAAAGGTTCTCCCCCATGTCAAAAATTGGTTGGAAACTTGTTGTGATAAAAAAATCATCAGACAAATCTGGAATGTTTGAGGCCAATCCCACTTGGGGATCTTTTATAGATGTTGTTAAGGAACAATATTAGCCTCCAAGAAACTATGATGACTAGTACACAAAATGGACTATTTTGCGTCAAGAAAATGACGAGACGTTGTCATCATACACCAACAAATTTCATACATTGCACACAATGTTTGGTAGCAAGGACTCCGAGCGGTACCTAGTACTAAAATATCATAGTAGCATGCATCGGTACATATGAACATAGATTGACGTCCTATACATCTCTTCATTGGGAGATTCCTATTAGTATGCTGTCAAAATCAAGGAGAAATTTCGGCAAAATAAAAATCAAGAAGTTAGACCTATGAATCCACTGCACAAGAAAGGAAAGGGAAACTCTGGTCTATAGAACACAGGACAGGTAAAGGAAAACCAGTCCCCTCCACAAGCAAAGAACGGTAATAGAAAGACAAAGAAGGACACAAGGAAGTAGTTCAAGTTCCATAAAATCCCTTGGCACAACACTAATGAATGTTGCTCAAAGAAATTATTAGTGGTCAAGATCAAATATTTGGAATCAGATCCTGATTTCGATTCATAACCAAATGTCACGGTCATGGAACAATGGAAGCATATAATTGATGCATAACTCAGTGTCATTTTTGGTACCACACATATTCAACTAGAGGAACCTTAAGAGAAGAGAAGGGAACAAGTACAACAAAATATCGAAGATCCACAAGATAGAGAAGATACACAAGACACAAATATTTTCCTTGGGGAAACCATAAAGGAGAAAACCCCGCAAACTTCCTCAAAATAGTTGTGACACTTAGACAATATCGCAAGATGTAAAAACCCAATTATAAGAAGTATTTTTCATCTCTCTCTCTTCTCCTTGATAATCTCTCTCTCCTCCTGCAAACTTCAATGAGGGAGTGTGTGTATATATGAGGGAGGGATCCTCCCTATTTATACCTTTCATGTGACTGGCCTTACAACTTGACTGCTCCTACTTGTTACCCTAACTAGGCCGACTTCTCCTAAAGGGACCTAAAAATTATTTTTATTATATTTTACTTGGGGACTATTGCCTTGACTTGCAATAGAGGCTTTACCTCAATCACCATAAACAATAATGACATCCTAAAAGGAGGGAAACACATATCTAATGGGGGTGCAACAATATACAATAATAATATACATCAGAATATCTTCCAAAATTACAAATACAACAACATAATGGTTGTGATCATTTGATCTTTCTTGATGGCCTCATCTTGGACTTGTCACGCGGTCCATACAACTTCTCATAGAAACCAATGTTTCTCATGGTCTTCTAAACCATTTACATTAAATATTGGTAACTTTATATCCTTCTCAACCATTCTGTTTACTCTTGGTATTTTTGAATTAAAATTCTTCAAGTGGGAGTTCCCTAAATGTTATTTCCACTATTACTGATAGGCTAATAACCAAATCCATTGGGTGATTTGTTTCTAGTTCTTACCTCTAGATATGTACGTGGGGATGTGGGTATGCTGTAATATTGACTTGGATTTGGTGCTTACTATTCTTCTAAATATCATTCAGATATAAGTTGGTACTCCTCTTCTTGGTCACAAGATCCTCCGTGAAGGTGTGACGCCAATTCGTAGTCCTCTCCTCCAGTCGCATTGCAACTTCCTCTTCTTGTCGCAGTCCTTCTTCTCTTTCCCACTACATTTTGTTATTGACAGTGGTAACCAAAAGAACATGAATCTCAACAGAAATAATCAAGATATTGGATCTACCGACAACACCACACCCGCATCCATACAACATCGATTGGCTAAGAAAAGGATGAGGTATCTACGTCAATCGTAACAATATGAGAACATTGTTCAAAACTATTTATCATATATATCCTTAACTTTCTCCTAACAACAAACATACACTTATATTTTAATAATGATAAAAAAATACATTTACCTCCATCACATTTAGATTCAAAATAGTTAACAAGTATCTATTTAGTTTGATATGCAATACTTCAATAAATATCGTAGCTTAAAGCGAACCAATGACTTTCATTAATCTATATACATTTCAAAGTTATTTGGAGTGAAGTTTCTAATGGAGGTAGGGATGTTGGAAATATAACTTGTACCATATCACCTGGTCAGTATGGAATTTCAACATGATATTTATTTCATTCTCTCTCTTCCTGGATGATGGAAATTGGACATCCTCTTGGACGGTCTCAATAACATTATATTCTTTAACCATACATTTTACATGCAAAGTCTCTCTAAGTTCATCACTTTTATACCCACAAGAGAGTAAATGGGAAACTGTTTCAGGTGGCCTTGATGTGCACCTATGTTTTACTCCTTGATTAGTGCCATGGGGTTCTTCTTATTCAACTATTGTGGCAATTGAAGGCCCCTCAAGTGAATGCTTCAGTATTTCTTGTTGTGGATTGGTAGGAATAATCATGGCATCCTCTACAACCAGAATTGGTTGAGTGTCCATTTCTTTTTTTTTCTCTAATTTCTTCAAGTATCTTCTTCCTCGTTGATTGTATTGCTCGATTGTGTCCATTCCCCTCCTCTCTATCTCTCTATCTCTCCCTTTTACTCATATATTTCTCTATCTCCCCCCTTCATCAAATATAATCATTTATATACCTAGCCATCTAATAGGGTTACTAATTGTTAGAGAGAGAGAGAGAGAGAGAAGGAGAGACATTGGGGGTTGGTAAGGGGATTGAGCTAGAGAGAGAAGGGGAGTGTTAAGGGGTTAGAGTTAGAGACAGAGTTGGGTGTTGGGAGATTGGGAGATTAGGGGTAAGTGGAGAAAGGGAGAAAGAGAGTGAGAGAAGGGGTTAGTAAGGGTTAGTGAGAGTGGGGAAGAGAAACACACACACACACAGAGAACCAATGGGATAGTGGTGTGTTAAGGGATTGAGGGAGTGAGATACAGTTCAGAGTGAGGTGTACTAAGGTGGAGTAGTAGGGGAGTGAGAGAGAGAGAGATGATTAGTAAGAGTTAGGGGGAATATCCATGTGGGAGAGACGGGGGGTGGTTAGTGCTTTGGGGAGGAACTTAGAGTTATTAGAGAGAAAGGGGAGTTATAA
>LPNX010310949.1:221699-232539 GCA_001517045.1 Pseudotsuga menziesii | reverse complement strand
TGTAGGTGTAGGATTAGGGGAGTGAGAGAGAGAGAGAGAGGGGTTTAGTATGAGTTAGGGGGGATAAGGGGGGGATAGTGTTAGTTGTAGGGGGATACATAAGGATGAGAGAGAGAGAGAGAGAGAACCAATGCAGTGGTGGTTTGTTAGGGGTTGGGGAAGAGATAAGGGGTGAGGGTTTGGTGTAGGTGGATGAGTAGGGAAGTGAGAAAGAATGAGAGAGGGGGTTATTAAGAGGAAGAGAGAGAGAGAGAGAGAGAGAGAGAGAGAGAGAGAGAGAGAGAGATTAATATTGGGTGATAGTAAGGGGTTAGAGGTAGAGATAGAGGGGGGGTGTTAAGGGGTTATAGGTACAAATAGAGGTGGGTGATAGGATATTGGGGGTAAGTGGAGCAAGGGAATATAAATAGAGTGAGAGAATGGATTAGTAAGGATTAGGGAGAGGAGGGGAGAGAGAGAGTGGGGGTCGAGGTTAGGTGTAGGTAGAGGAGTAGGGGAGTGAGAGAGAGTGTGAGAGGGGGTTAATATGAGTTAAGGGGAAATAGGGGGCAGACCACAAGGGGGTGGATTATTAGTTGTAGGGGGAGACATAGGATGTGTGTGTGAGAGAGATATATGGATAGAGAGAGAGATAGAACCAGTGGGAAAATGGTGTGTTAGGGTGTTGTGGAAGAGACATGGGGTGGGATTTAGGTGTAGGTCAATGGGTAGAGGAGTGAGAGAGAGTGAGAGAGGGGTTTAGTAAGATTTAGGGGGAAGAAGGGGGGGGTTAGTTGTTTGGTGAGGAACTTAGGGTGCTTAGAGAGAAATGGGGTATAAGTGAGTAGTGTGATTGTTTGGGTTAGAGAGAGAGAGGTAATGAGAGAGACATTGGGGGATGGTAAGGGGTTAGAGTTAAAGAGAGAAAGGGTATGTTAAGGGGTTGAGTTAGAGAGAGAAAGAGAGTATTAATAGGTTATAGGTAGATATAGAGTGGGGTTAGGATATTGTGAGTAAGTGTAGAAAGAGATAAAGAGAGTGGGAGAAGGGGTTAGTAAAGATTAGGGAGAGGAGGGGAGAGAGAGAGAGAGAGAGAGAGATAGGAGGAGGCTTATGGATGTGTGTGTGTGTGTGTTAGGGGGATTTATAGAGAGAGAATCATGTGTTGTTAGGGTTTGGGCAGTATTATATTAATGTGGGGGTATTTGGGAGTTATTGAGGGGGTGTATTAAGTGGTTTGGGGTGGGTTAGGAGAATAGGTAAACATAATGCGTAGATGTTTTTGTTCGCTATAACATATACATGATATTAATATTACAACTAAAATGTTTGGTTTGGTGATGATAACATTAAAAGGAATTGGGTGGTGCCAACGGTTTAGAGGTAGAATGAGAAGGGGGTGTTAAAGGGTTAGAGGTATATACATAGGGTGTATTAGGAGATTGGGGGTAAGTGGANGAGAGAGAGAGAGAGAGAGAGAGAGAGAGAGAGAGAGAGAGAGAGAGAGAGGAGGGGTGTTAGTGGTAGGGAAAGCATAGGTATCTAAGTTTTTGTGTGTGTGAGAGAGAGACAGAACCAATGGGGCAGTGTTATGTTAAGGGGGTGGGGAAAATATAGGGGGTGGGTATTAGGTGTAGGTGGATGAGTAGGGGAGTGAGAGATGGAGAGAAAAGGGGTTAGTAAGAGTTAGGGGGAATAAAGAGAGAGAGAGTGGGAGAAGTTAAAGGGTGATATAATGGTGGATAGTAAGGGGTTAGAGGTAGATATAGAGGGGGAGTGTTAATGGGTTATTGGAAAAGACATATGACATTGTTAGGAGATTGGGGGTTAGGTGGGGGTGGATGAATTGGGGTTAGGTGGAGGTGGAGGAGCTGGGGAGTGAGTGAGAGTGAGATAAAGAGAGATATTGAGAGATATTCAGTAGTGTGATTGTGGGGTAGGTGGTGTACGGGGTTAGGGTTAAAGAGAGGGGGGGTTCTTTTGTATAGGATTAGGGAAACATAGAGTAGTGGGGGTATTAATAGGGCTACGATGATATAGGTTTAGAAATAATAAGGGCTTTTAGATAGAGAAAAGGGGTGAGATAGAGAGAGTAGATGGGAGGAGGGGTAGTAAGGGTTTGGGGGAGAGATGTGTCTACTTGGAGGATTATGGGAGATATATATTGAGAGGGGCTAGAAAGTGTTAGGGGTTGGAGGGGAGTGACAGGGAGAGGAGAGCATGGTTACAGGAGGAGTAGGGGGGAGTGTTAGTGGATTAGGAGTACAGGCTATTAGGGGTGTATTATGGCGTTTATAGGGTAGTAGAATTTTTTTTCACTAAAATGCACACATGTTTTGCAATGCTAAAATTCATACATGTTTTGTGATTCTAAAATGAGTACGCATTTAGTTTTTGTGGGACAAAATTTTGAACTTGAGGTTTATAGAACTAAAACCGCACCTCCACACATGCCGATGTGGCCTCTTTGTGCCTATGTGTCTGGTTCAGATTTTATTTGGATTTACCAAACCTATGGCATGGAATATGGTAAAACATGGCTAATTGAGCATTTCATCCAATTTTCCAGTATGCCCATGTTTAGCCAATGGTTACAGTATGCTACACAATATCATTTTTTTATGAAATTTAGACACATATAGAATTTATTCTGCAGATTCCAAATATGTAATTTTTAAAAATAATGTATATATAATAATTTTTTTTCTTTTTTTTTCTTGTGCTATGACTCCTTAACTCAAAAAACACATTTTTAGTGTTTCATCCATAACTCTTATGTTTCCCAACCATTTTGAAAAAACTTTTATCGTGCACTAAAGGACACTGACCTCTACATGCTATAAAAAAGTTGTTTTATGATCATTGTATCAATACATTCAAAGGTTGTACCCAAAATTGACATATTGTTATCAAGGTTAGATCACTTATATATATATATATATATATACTTTGAAAAATAGCAATGCACTAGTACTAGTTGTTCTCTATATGTATACCAATTTTCGTAAGTTGATTACATCATTTAGGTACTCAAAGGTTGCACCCACAAAACATATACCTTATAATTTGTCCCAAAAAAATTCTCTCTTAAAAAAGATCAAACTTGATATAGTTAAGAAAATTAAATAGAAAAAATATATCTTTTCAAAAACTTCATTCAATTACCTACATTTCATCTTTTTTACTCATCACAAGATTCATTGCATATGTCTCTCAAAATATCCATGTAAGTTGAGGAATGCATGTTTTTTTCATTTTTATATTGCATCTAACATGTCAAAAGAAACTCTCATCATCTTGTGAACACACATATACACACATTGTCTTTCACCACCCACATATATATGAACATTTACTCCCCCCACAACCACCCTAATATATCCATAGTTTCTATCCACACCCACCTTTATAAGCATTGTCTCCCAGCCCCCACCTGCATGACCATTGTTTTTACCCACCCTCACCTAATATATCCACATTCTCTCCCCCTGCCCTCATATATGCACATTGTCTCAACAATTTCATATATGAGGCAGGTGATACAATGTTCACTCGTATATTAAACAATGTTCATATGGAATGTTGAGGGTAGACAATGTGCATATATTAGGGTGGGGGTGTTCTAGACAATACAGATGGTGGGAAGCAATGTGATTATATGTAGATTGACTCTCTAGACCTCTATCATTATATATGTACATTGTGTACTATCTTCCTCATATATCCGAATTATATGCACATTATCTTCCTCTGCCCCCACTTTATACAAGAGTAGGAATGGTTGGAAATAACTAGCATATATGCACATTGCCCCCCCTCACCCTATATCCACATTACACACACTATCTACCACCACCCACAACCTAATATATGCACATGGTCTCCCCCACCCTATATGCACATCCTCTTCCATGAGGGTGAGGGAAGACAATATATATGTATGATGGTTTGGGGGTTGGGGTGGGGGGTGCACATTGTATGAGAGTAGGGGTCAATATATGGACATTATCTCCCTCAAACCCCATCTATACAATGTGCACATTTGAGAATCAAGGAGGGGATGTTGGAGACAATGTGAATATTTGAGAGTGGGGGGTGGCATGAACAATGTCTTCCCTCACCCTCATATATATACATATATGATGGTGAGGGTGAGGTTGAGGGTGGGAATAGGGGAGACAACATCCATATATGAGGGTGGGGGTCCGGGTACAAAACCTACATGAAAGGTGGACATGGGGGAAGAGAATGTGCATTCTAATACATGTTGTCCCCCCACACCCCCACCTCACTCTCATAAGGGAAATGATTTGAAGGTAAGAAATATTCTCTCTTGGGAACATACTAAGGCATTGAACAGGGATAGAATGACCTACATTTTGTCATGTGAAGCACCTTTTTGTGTAAGGTCCATGTCATGTGAAGGTGTGGGTTGAGGGAGAACAAATTTTCTTGCCCCGCCTCCACCCTCATAATGCACATTGTCTCACTCCCACCCCTAGAATCATATAATGTACATATATGTGGGTGAGGGTGAGGGTGAGCATCGGGGTAGATAAGGTGTCTTATATGAGGTTGGGTATTAAGGGATACATGGTTTCTTATATGAGGGTGTGGGTTGAGTTACCATTGTGGGGGTGGGGGGAGACAAGGTGCTTTTATATAAGGTTAATGATCAAGGGAAACTAGGTAGATTGCATGAGGGTGTGGGTTGGGGGAGACAATGTGAATGTATATTGTATCCCACACCCTCATATATAATGCACATTGTGGAAGGAGACAATGTGCATATGTATACAAGGCTTGGGTAGTGGAAGACAATGTGCATAATTTGTGGCATAGTTGGGGATGGGGGGAGATAGCGTGGATGTAAATTATGCAAATTTTCTACCCCACTTGCACCTTCACCCTCTTGGGGTTGTCTTCCCCCTCAAATACACATGTTCTCTCCCCACTTCTACCATCACCCTCATATGGGATTTATTTTCCCTCACCCCCATCCCCAAATAAACATTGTCTCCCCCCACCGTTATATATGAGAACTATGTGCATTGTTTCCCTAACCATCACCATATTATATGATCATAAACTATAAAATGAGAATGATTTTAACAATAAAAATAATATTAAATAGAGCGAAAGAATGTAAAGAAGATTATTGTACTTGTAATATGCCATCAACTTATCTCATAATTTTAGTAAGTACTCAAGTTTATTAAATTCAAATAGAATTTTAATATGGTTTCATTTTTTCTAAACTTCCATAATTAAAACTTTCTACATATTTATTAGATTTTATAAAAACTCTAATCCCTTTTTTATGTCATATATACCTCAAAATGATAATAATAATCCATACATACTTATTAATTTTATGAAAACTCTTAAAAAAAATTATGCAATATATACCAAAAAGTGATAAAGTGATAGCAATAAACAAATAATACTAGAGTAAAGGCCTTTCTCTTATTTTCATTGAACATAACATATTTGTTTACAATATTTTATTGTAAAATTTTAATTTATTATTTGTCGTCTATTTTATACAGATAGTCATAATTAAATGAATTTTTAGTATACCATTTTTATTTTTTATAAAAATATTTTTAATATTTTTAATAGGTCCATTTTTAATATTTTGTTTCATTCTATAAAGTGATTTCATTATTTTACCTTTGAAAAACCTTCCTGTATTGTTTGTAAGAAAATGAATCCATTTTTGTTTGAGAAAAGGATTCTGTATGGTTTATGGCTTCACTTTAAAAATAATTATGAAATAAAATCTTTATTTTATATTTTTTATTCATTATTTCATTTCATTAAAAATTAGTTTAGAAGTTATGTTTCATTGAACAACATTTAAATGTATAAATTGTAAAGTTTTATTAACCATATTCTCTTTTTAAGATGACACTATATTCATTCTACAAAATTATCTAGGAAACAAATATGAATTAAATAAATACAAAATATAAAAGTTATTTAGTTTTAATAAGCCATATACTCATAAACTGAAATCTCGAAATTTTTTTGATCTGTTCGACGATCGGAGACTTTTATAATTACTATCATTTGTACCAGAAATATGAAATAAATCAATAGAAAATACAAACGTTATTTTAATCATCCCCATATTCATAAAAATAAAATCTCTCTTATTATCTGTTTGAGGATCATCCTCATATATCATGTAATCCTTACAGATGATCACATGTCATATAATCCTTATAGTGTCCAATCATAGATTTACTTGATCCTTCATCGTTTTTACAGTCAATTTAATCATAACTAGAAAGCTGGTTAAGCTATAATAAACCGCCATAAAGACGAGCCAGCCCGGAGCCAGCAGAGAAATCGCCAACTAAGTAAAGCTATGCAGCAGTAGTTTATCCAAAAGTAAATCCCATTAGAGTGAAACCACCGGGCTTCATAGCAGAGGAATAGCCATGAGACCAGGATACCTAAAACAGCGTTTGAATGAAGATTGCTGGCGAGTGTGTCTCATAAGATCACTCCATGCTTAGTAGTAAAGTTAGTCGATCCATACTGACTGGTACCTAGTCGAATCCAGTCAATCAATCAATTAATATTTAAAGGTTACAAAATCTAGTAAATTAAGCAATTAATATTGAAAAGATATAAACCAGTACAGTAAAGTAGTATGTAATTGTTGATAATTATAATTAACTGTTTAAAAAAACAAAAACATATTATTAACAGTTATTTTAATCATTTTTTCATTTAAGTTTATTTAAATCTTAATCAATATATATTTAAAGATAACAATATAAGACCAACATGAAATGAATCTTTTGTGGATACTTGTTACATTTGGGTTAATCTGATTGATCTCTTCAATCAAGTTTAAAATATAATGTAATGTCTAAATACCTATAAACCTAATTAAGTATAATAAATAATTCATTATCACCCAGTATAATAAATAATTCATTATCACCCATTAATCACTCATTATAAATTGATGTATTTTATTTTTACAATTATTCTTAATAATTATATATTTTAAATTAAAGCAATTATTTATTAACTATCTTCCCATAATCTAAAAGACCACAACCATCAATATAATTAAATCACTGTCAACATAATCCTTATCTCATATTGCAAACATCGTCCTTATATCATTTTAACAATACAGAATCTCTTATATCATATTTTTGATATGATCCTTGTATCATATTTTAACAATACAGAACGTTTGATCGAGCGCCGACAGCAATAAGGACATTGCCTATTCAATTCACTGTTTGAGATGGCAGCGACAAATAAGTGGGTACTGTTTAAGCTTTTTCAATTGTTTGTGGGGGCATCATGATGCCATGAATCCCCTCAACATGCTTCAGATTGGACCACTGTTGGTATTTTTCCAATTAGATGTCAGACATCAGTAATGCATGTTTGCAATATTTCAGAAGAAAAAACAAGAAGACAATCAAAGTAAGTCCTTACAGTTCACCTCTGTAGACGGGTGAGCATTTTTTTCAAGGTGAGAGTTGCAAAGAGGAACAGCACACGCAAGCTTTAAGGAAAGAATCTGGAAATCACACGTTTCCATGTATTGATATCATGGCGAAAATAAGATATTCACAGTGATTTTAAGTTGGTATTTCTTACCTCCACTTGCTTCTGCATGGACTGAACATAATTGATGATTTCCTCCAGAACAAGTACTTTGCTTGTAACCTGATAACTCACACATCCCACATATCCAGAGCACCCGATTAAGCAATGATTCAGAAAATATCACAGAAACAATATAAGAATTCAATCAATAATGTGATTTAAATTTTCAATTATAACAATATTTTAACGAGACAATTAATATCTCATAAAGAAAAGTGTTATGACATGGTTTTAGAATAAATGAGACCAAGCAATACTACTACATATATACCTTGTTGCACCCTGGAACAAGCTCTTGTAAAACTTTCATTCGAATGGCTGATTTTCTCCCTTCTGACCTGTATTTGCTAAAGATTTAATGGAGACAATCTACTACGATGATATTGGACAAAACCATAATTAGTTTGATAAGAATATATTTACCCTTTCTGCAAGGCTATGACTGTTGGTAGCCTGACCTCTTTGTGCTCTCAGGTGGATGTAATCCTTTTGACACTCAGATTTCGAAATATTGAGAAGCTGCAACTCAGGCGGGTCACCACTTATAACATCTAATTTAGTGTTCGACTTCTCTTCATGACATTGTGAAGATTTGCATCTATCGTTCTTGGACTTCTGAAACAAAATATCAAAGAAAAGTGGAAATCAGAGAGACCATATACTAATAATAATAAACAGTACCAGCTTGATCAAATTAAATTCGTTGAAGTGAACTCAAACCTTCGAGCTGTATGCCCTTTCCCTTTCTCCATACACTTCTCTTTATCAATTGTTACTTCGTGATCATTCTTCCCGTGAACTGGAGTATGCTTTTGTTGGTCATTGGCATCAGGATCGTAAGGCTCTCTTTCTGCTGTCACTGTGCTTTTGGTTTCAGGATAAATTACCGCGCTTTCACCATTATCGAGTACACCGAAAGATGGACCATAGAGTGCTCGATGTACTTGCTCCTCGTTAATCAACAATATGGGATCCATGATCTCTTGCTGCAGTCCCAAATATTGCATAATAATTGACTCATACCAATATAATAGTGTTTCCTCAGAGCTCATAACTTCGTCCACGGGACTAAACTCCATATATTGCCGATCACCAAGAAGCTTGTTAAGCGATTTTATATCTTGAATATCAGAGATCGGTTCACTAATCCCAACCGAGTCTATAACAGGCGAGTCCATAATAGGCTGCCATTGATCTCTAATATTTCCAAGCAAAAGAACCGAAGCACATGAAGAATAATAGTAATTTCAATCGTCTTATAACTATTTTTTCAAAATGGAGAAGACTGGCAAAAGCTACATGTAGCTATTTCTGGGAAATTCTATATGAGTTAATTTATTGCAAGACTGGAAAACAAACACTGAAAGTCCACCCGAAAACAGTGCTGTAAA
The DNA here is from genome assembly GCA_001517045.1 of Pseudotsuga menziesii. Lineage (NCBI taxonomy): Eukaryota > Viridiplantae > Streptophyta > Pinopsida > Pinales > Pinaceae > Pseudotsuga > Pseudotsuga menziesii. The sequence continues at coordinate 223,525 of LPNX010310949.1, read as the reverse complement.
AATACTTGTTCTTAGCATTGTACTCTCATATCTGTCGTAAACTTTTACGTTTCAGCAATATTTTCTATGTGGCCCACTGCTACCAATATCATACCGTGTGTAGTGCTGTCATTCTGCCAAGTAAAAGTTTGAGAGCAATGGAGTTTGATGAGAAAATTATCGTTTCTCGGTATTGCGCATCTAACCATTTGGGCATGCTTATATCTCACGGATCAAAGTCAAAAGTATGTTCTCAACTGTAGATTTGTAGTATGTTCTCAACTGTAGTCTAATGTTCACTTCAATACAGAGAATCTCTCATGGTTTTTGCTTGAACTATATACTATCTACTGCGAGATGCTTTGTCAAAAACCTAACGGTTATTGAAAGATTATACTGTATACTAGTTACTCGCGCTATGAAGGTCGATACATAAATTGGAATCCTTCCTATCAAATTTCTAGCGAAATGAGGAGTTTTACATTTCTCGTTAATGAATTAATTGGTGTGCCTATAAAATCTTTTGTGTTGCATTGTCAAAGTACATCCATGGTTGAAACAGCTCAGCGCAATATCTGTCATTGCATGTAGACAGAAATATGAAAATACTACCAAACGACACCTAACAGTCTATAGTTTTTGGTCCTATAATTAATTTTACCACACGTTATTTATAACGAGACTATATTCAAAACCTCACAAATCTTTATTAATAGCATTTTCTCAATTAAAACTCCTTTACTTAAATTTATTGAAATTTGGGTTACATAATCCATATTATAACGTCAAGAAATTCTTAAATTAAAAATTGTTATTATCACCACATATATATATATATATTTCACATCGTTAGTTTTATATATGGTAAAACTTTGTATAATTGAGTATTCACCCCTCAAGTGGGGTATTTATTAAAAGCAAATTTTCCCAATCAAATGTCACAACATTTTGGGTTATTAATTAGCTTTTTATATTTGAGAAAGATAAACTTTTAATTAATATTTTATAAACTTGTAGAGGAATATATTATATATATGGGATTTTTTTTATATGAGTTTACATTGATAGTTTTTTATATTGATGAAGACCATTGTTTTAAATTCACGATGCACTGTGGTTTGTGAACAAACATTAAAACTGAGCTTTTGGTTTTATGTGACTTTTTATGGTAATAATATTTTGTCCATACTTACTTATAAGCATGGATGATTCTTAAGTTATTATCTCACGATTGTACTATTTCCAATGTTGAATCTCGATTATTGGTTTGATCATGGGTGTGGTAAGATTTAAAACTTGTTGATATATTTTTTGGTGTTTTCTTTTTTCATATATACAAGATATATAATAAAGAAGTTGATTCTCCCTCGAAACTTGCATTGGATCTCATTTTGGTACTTTATTGTTCAAAGAAATCTGATTTATGTTTGGTCAATTCTTATGTTGGGCGCTCGCAAGAAGCTGCTACCCAAATATGATGCAATAGGAGCGCGCAAGCAAAAAAAAAAACAAGAAGGTGCACACATCCTTGGAGGCAAGCATGCGTTCCTGCTTCGGCAGTGGCGAACCTCCACGCCAGATTGCCAATGTGAACAATAGGAGCATGCACGCGCTTCTAATGACATGCGCACACGCACTGCTAATGACATGCATGTGCTAGATTTCCAATGTGGACAATAGGAGTACGCGCGCGCTTCTGATGACACGTGCGCGTCAGATTGCCAATGTGGACAATAGGAGCGCCCACGCGCTCCTAATGACACGCGCGCACGCATATGTGGACACATGTGTGTGTTTTGTGCGATCGCATACAGGGATGCACTCGCCTCGCTATGTTTAAAAAAAAC
>LPNX010310949.1:116699-219199 GCA_001517045.1 Pseudotsuga menziesii | reverse complement strand
ATCATCATCATTATCATCGTCATCCTCATCCTCATCCTCATCCTCATCATAGTCATCCTCCTCCTCCTCATCATCATTATCATCATCCTCCTGCTCCTCCTCCTCATCATAGTCATCATCCTCCTCATCATCATTGTCATCATCATCATCATCATTATCATGACCATCATAGTCATCATCATCCTCATCATCGTAATCATCATCATAACCATTGTCATCATAGTCATACTATTCATGATCATCATCATGGTCAGCATCAACATCATCATCCTCATCATCATAGTCATCATCATCATCATCATAATTATCGTCATCATAGTCATAGTCATTGTGATGATGATCATCATCATCATAATTATCGTCATCATAGTCATAGTCATCGTGATGATGATGATCATCATCATCATCACCATCATTGTTCATCATCATCCTCCTCCTCATCATCATAATCATCATCCTCGTCATCATCATTGTCATCCTCTTCCTCCTCCTCATCATCATTCCATTGCAAATGCTTGAAAATAAAATCAAAACAAAGTTTTAACTTAATAGATGCACGCAAACGTGTTGAAAACAAATTTTTAACTTAACACATGTGTGCACGCGTGTTCAAAACAAAGTTTTAACTTAACAGATGCGTGCACACGTGTTTAACGTGCACGCACTAAGAAGCGCGAGCGCACTTCTAGTGCATGCGCGTTACGTTTTAAACTACGCGCACGCATGATTTAAATTTAGAATTTTGGCAAGCACCTTTTTCCCAACCTACGTGGTGGATGACTTGGCTGCTTTGGTTCTAGGTTCGGGTTGCCGAACCCAGTGGTTTGGACTATCTTATGACATAGAACATGTTTTGTACCACTTCTCTTATTTCGTGCATGATTTTACACATGCCCTGCTTGTCCACTACTAATGAAAATTCACACACTTGTGTAACTTTGTCTTTAGATTCTGAATATGTAATTTTTATTTAAATCTATTATTTTTTTCTATTTTTTATTTAATTTTAAATCAACTAACATCAATCTAACAGAAAAGGTAGGTTGTTTGCTTTGGCTATAACTTTTGATTGGCTCACCTATTTAGAAAATGGAAAAGAACCCACACAAGAAGACACAAAGACCTACATCCTAAAAAAAATATTGTGCATTGACTATGTTAAGACGAAGATGTCGTGGACCAACGCTCGACCTTGTCATTTTAGGGCGTCGCTGACTTCCTTAATTAAAAAAGTGTGTGTGTGTGTGTATATATATATAACATAAATAAATATGGAAAAATAACGCTGCACTAGACACACCTGTTATCTACAACTCTATATAATTTTTTTCACAAGATTCCACCATTTGGATACCAAACAAGTGGATCAACGCAAACATATTCATTATTTTTTGGGGAAAAAATAACATACCAACATTAGAAGAACCTCATTTTTGGGGATTTATACTTAGTATCCATAAATAAAAGTTATTTATTCTGGAAGGTAATTCGATTGTCCATGTTTCATATTCTTACGCCATATTCCAAAAAGTTGTGTAGGTACCTCTAATATTGATTTTTGACGTTCAAATTTCTGTTTTTCGAGAAGTCCATTGCAACGAATGCATCATAAGTGACGAGCATTAGCTTACACTAGCCCTATTTGCCATGCAAGTTTAGTTTCTTATTATGTTTTGAATCCTGGACACTTGTTTATTTGGTGATTGTTGACATTTTGTTAACTTTATTTGATAATCAAATTTTCGGTTAAGTAATGATTATAGTTAGGTATGGAACATGTAACTAAAATGTTTGGGTGAACTCTTATGTTTGCATATGCAAGTTTAGTTTGTGGTTATGTTTTGAATCCTATACACTTGTTTACGTGGTGATTGTTGACATTTTTGTTGACCTTACTTGATAACTAAACTTTTGTTTAAGTATTGATTATTTTTAGGTATGGAACATGTAATTAATATCCGAATTTGAGTCTGTGTTGTGGGTTTTAGCTTACCTTTGAAGGATGTTTATATACATTTTCTTTAATTCCTATAAATAAATAAATAAATAGTGTTCTCATATAAAAATAAGAAATCTATATATCTTAATAAAAATTAAAAAAAAAATTTAAATACAATTATTAAGAAACTATTAAACAAAATAAAATTGTTATTTTTAAAAATGCAAAAATATTAGTTTTCAACCAAAATTAATTATTTTTCTTTTTCAAATTTTTTCTCATAAAATGTTATTATCATTTATATTTATTAATTTTGTTGTAGGTCTAAAACCAAAAATATATATGTTTCATCAATTATCTCACCCACGACCCCTTATCTCTCTGTATATATATAATTTATATAATTCTTTAAGAGGCTCTATATATATATTAAATTTATATAATTTATTTTTAAATTTACCAAACAATTAAATTTATTGTTTAATGCGATTTGAACATAAAAATCTATACATTTGAGGAACTCTCCTTATAAGTATTAATTATAGATTATAAAGTGTGGGCGAGTTACGGATAATTTGAGTTAAACAAATAAAAATTTAAATGAAATTAAGCTATTATTTTTCTAAGTTGCTGAAAACATTATTTATTGAATTATAAAAAAAAAATTTGTTAGTTTGTGTAGATGTATTGGGCTAGTGCAAGCTAATGCTGGTCACTTATAATGTGTTCGTTGCAATGGGTTTCTAGAAAAATATAAATCTGAACGTCAAAAAACAATATTAGAGGTACCTACACAACTTTTTGGAATATGGTGTAAGAATATGAAACGTGGACAATCGGATTACCATCCAGAATATATAACTTTTATTTATGGAAACTAAGTATAAATTCTAAAAAACGAGGTTCTTCTAAGGTTGGTATGTTATTTTTTTCCCAAAAAATAATGAATATGTTTGCGTTGGTCCACTTGTTTGGTATGCAAATGGTGGAATTTTGTGAAAAAAATTATATATAGTTATAGATAACTGGTGTGGCTAGTGCAACGTTATTTTTCCATATTTATTTATGTTATATATATATATATTTTTTTCAAATTAAAGAAGTCAATGACGCCCTAAAATGACAAGGTGGGGCATTTGCCCATCACATCTTGGTCTTAACATAGTCAATGAATGATTTTTTTTTTTAGGATGTAGGTGTTTGTATCTTCTTGTGTGGGTTCTTTTTCGTTTTCTAAATAGGTGAGCCAATAAAAACTTATAGCCGAAACAAATATTCTACCTTTTGTGTTAGATTGGCATTAGTCCATTTAAAATTAAATAAAAAAATAGAAAATATAATAGATTTAAATAAAAATTACATATTCAGAATCTATATATAGAGTTACACAAGTGTGTGAATTTTCATTAGCAGTGGACAAGCGTGGCATATGCAAAATCATGCACGAAATAGGAGAAGTGGTACAAAACATGTTTTATGTCATAAGACAGTCCAAACCACTTGGTTTGGCAACGTGAACCTGAAACCAAAGAAGCCAATTCAACCACCACGTAGGTTGGAAAAAAGGTGCCCGCCAAAATTCTAAACTTAAATCACGCATGCGTGTAGTTTAAAACATAACACGCATGCATTGGAAGCATGATCGTGCTAGTTTGTGTGCACACATTAAAGACGCGTGCACACACTTGTTAAGTAAAAACTTTGTTTTGATTTTGTTTTGATGAGGATAACGATGACTATGAATATGATAACGATGATTATGATGATGATGATGATGATTATGATGATGAGGATGATGATGTTGATGACAACGATGATGAGGAACAATGATGATGATGATGATGATAGGTTTAGTTGAAACTTTGCTTTCATTTTATTTTCAAGCATTTGCAATGGAATGATGATGATGAACAATGATGATGAGGAGGAGGAGGATGATGACAATGATGATGATGAGGATGATGACTATGATGATGAGGATGAGGATGATGACTATGATGATGATGAGGAGGATGAGGAGGATGATGATGACAATGACGATGACAATGAATGTGATGATGATGATGATGAGGAGGAGGAGGAGGATGAGGATGAGGATGATGATGACGACGACGATGATGAGGAACAATGATGATGATGATGATGATAGGTTTAGTTGAAACTTTTGTTTGATTTTATTTTCAAGCATTTGCAATGGAATGATGATGATGAACAATGATGATGACGAGGAGGATGATGACAATGATGATGAAGACTATGATGATGATCATGATCATGATCATGATAATGACGATGATGACGATGATGGCGATGATGGTGATGATGGTGAAAAATGATGGTGATGGTGATGATGATGATGATGATGATCACGATGACTATGACTATGATGATGATGATTATGATTATGATGATGAGGATGATGATGTTGATGATGCTGTTGATGATGATGAGGAGGATGACGATGACTATGATGATGAACAATGATGGTGACGATGATGATGATGATGACGATGACGACGACGACGACGATGATGATCACGAGTAGTATGACTATGATGACGATGATTATGATGATGATTACGATGATGAGGATGATGATGACTATGATGGTGATGATAACGATGATGACGATAATGATGATGAGGATGAGGATGATGAGGATGAGTATGCGGATGAGGATGATGATGATGATGAGGAGGAGGAGGAGGATGACTATGATGATGATGATGAGGATGAGGATGAGGATGATGATGATGATGATGATGATGAGGATGATGACGATGATGAACAATGTTGGTGATGGTGATGATGAGGATGACTATGATGATGATGATGAGGATGATGACTATGATGATGATGATGATGATGATGATGATGACGACGATGAAAATGATGATGAACAATGATGGTGATGATGATGATGAGGATGAGGATGATAGCTTTAGTTGAAACTTTGCTTTGATTTTATTTTCAAGCATTTTCAAAGGAATGATGATGATGACCATCATGATGATGATGAATAGGAGGATGGTGATGATGATGATGATGATGATGATGATGATAATGATGATGATGAGGATGAGGATGATGAGGATGATGATGATGATGATAATGATGAACAATGACGGTGATGATGATGATAATGATGTTGATGAACAATGATGATGATGATGATGATGATGTTGAGGAACAATGATGATGATGATCATGCTGATGATAGGTTTAGTTTAAACTTTTCTTTGATTTTATTTTCAAGCATTTTCAATGGAATGATGATGAGGAGGAGGATGATGACAATGATGATGATGACTATGATGATGATGACGGGGATGATGATGATGATGATGACGATGAACAATAATGGTGATGTTGATGATGATGACGATTATCATGATGACTATGGCTATGATGACGATGATTATGATGATGATGATTACGATGATGAGGATGATGATGTTGATGATGACGACGATGATGATGATGATCATGAGTAGTATGAATATGATGACGTTGATTATGATGATTATTACGATGAGGAGGATGATGATGACTATGATGGTGATGACAACGATGATGGTGAGGATGAGGATGAGGATGAGGATGATGATGATGATGAGGAGGAGGAGGAGGAGGAGGAGGAGGACTATAATGAGGATGATGACAGTGATGATGATGATGACGAGGATGAGGATGAGAATGAGGATGAGGATGAGGATGATGATGATGATGACGATGACAATGATGATGAACAATGATGGCGATGATGATGATGAGGATGAGGATGCGGATGAGGATGACGATGATAGGTTTAGTTGGAACTTTGCTTTGATTTTATTTTCAAGCATTTTCAAAGGAATGATGATGATGACCATGACAATGATGATGAACAATGATGAGGATGAGGATGATGATGAGGAGGAGGAGGAATAGGATGATGACTATGATGATGATGATGATGATGATGTTGAGGAACAATGATGATGATAGGTTTAGTTGAAACTTTGCTTTGATTTTATTTTCAAGCATTTTCAATGGAATGATGATGATGACCATGACTATGATGATGATGATAAGGATGAAAGTAGTGGTGAATACTATATATTCTAAAAAGACTCGAACATGTGTGAATACAAAGTTGTTGTTGAAGAACATTAGTCATTAAATGAGATAAACGTTAGTGAGTAGATGCTCTAAATGTTAGGCAGAAGTACGTGCACGTAAAAGCGCACACACGGTATTATTAACATGCGCGTGTGCACAAATACGTGTGCACACCTGTTATTAGTTTAAAAAAAGAACTCTGGATTCCTAGGATTGCTACCAATTTTCACGAGTTTTCTATAGTTGTTCGTGCTTTTTGTGCTCCTGAACTCTAAAATTTAGCTCACACTCCATCACCACTCTTTGACCTATTGGATAGAAGTTCACTCTTGGAATATAACAAGCATATTCAATGCTCTTGGAAGTTAGTGGAAAGATTCAAACTACAAGTTTTCATTGCAAGTAGAGATCATTTTGAATAGGTATGGTGAATTGTAAATAATTGTTTTAATTCACAAGATTTTAGATCATTTCATTGATTTATGTTTTATGATATTCCTACAACAGTATCTCTCTCATAGACAACATTTAATTTCACAAGAATAAATCCCAACTTCACATCTAAACAAGTCTCATATTCTCCATGTACAAGATGAAGTATGCAATGTTAACTAATTTACATTTGCACATGAGTATATTTTGATTTCACACAATGATGGCATAGATGAATTTATCTCTCGAGACTCTTCAATTTAAAAAAAAAACCTTTGAACTAATCATGGGAGATGGTCCATATTGAATAGTTCACCAAGTTTTCCATATTCTCTATACAAGATGAAGTATGAAATGTAGACCAATAATCATTTGCAAATGAATATATTTTTATTTCCCACAAGGATGGCATAGATGAGGTTCTCTATTAAGACTCTTCAATTTGTATAAAAACCTTGGAAGCATTCATGGGAGAGGGTTCATATTGAAAATTTCACCAACTTGTCCATGCTCTCCTCTTCATGCTAGATTTATCATAACATGCCTTTGAGCTTGACAGGGATGCCTCTACCTCAATGATTTCTCCTTTTCTAGAGGGATTTACAACCTCCTCATTGTGTAATTAGTCAATTTGTTCTCTTAATAGTTAACATTTAACTTAATGAGTGTAGTTTATTCAATTTATTCCCAAGACGTCCAAAAACCAACTTGTGTCTTCCCTCACAACTAATGTGGCATATTACGTGTAATGTCATCTCGTCCGAAGGTGTTTGAAATGAAGAATATTTCACTCATCTTCTTTTGACTTCCAATACTTTTTGAACACAAAGGAAGTCATTTAGTTAATTTAGTTAATTATGTTGGAAAGCATCATGTTTCTTGTATAAGGGAACTAATACCTTATTTGTTGCTTATTATGTAGGGTATACCTCATATTTTTGATAAAGAATCTTTTGGAGATGGGAAACTCACGTAATAGAGCAAGAAAAACTAGAAGGAATATGCCCATTGAAAAGGAAAATGAGGTAAGAGAAAATTTCAGGTTGGAAATGGAGAGAGTGAGTCATGATACAAACATTTACACTGATACTGTGACCGATCCTAACAGAGTTGATGACATAAAAACTTCTTACTTCAGAACCACGGGTGAAGCGGTTATGTCCAACGGGCCCAACTCAAGTTCCAACATCAACAAAGTCTCCAACCAACAATCCATCAACAAGCCATGTTGAAGCTCTTGAAGACATAGGTATATTGAGAGACACTCAGTATGAAGCATATGACCTAGGAGCAATGATTAATTTGCAATCTCTCTAGGAATACCACAACCATGTCGAGCACACTCCCAATATGGACCAACATGTGAATGAAGCACCACAACAAAGAAGACCTGGTATCCATCACTCATGTCCACCTTCCTACCTCGAATTTCTACTACAAGAAAAATGACTCCTAGTTGTATCCATGTGGATGAAAGTTTTCTGTCAGGCCTTGAAGGTAAGTTTCCCAAACGCACTANGAATCCAAAGGCGATGCAGGTAAATGTCAATTATTACTATGTTTGTTAAAGTCAAATTGTTTAGTTGTTGTTAGGAGAATTCTGGGCATAAATATGGTTAGAATTTCAAAGGCGAACAACCATATTGTTAGAAATCTCCAATATGCTTTTAATGTGATTGGGAAGATGTCCCATACTAAATATCTTTGTGCGGATCCTCATGTGTTATCAGAATCAGTTGAAAGAAAGTCCACATGGCAACGTCACCTCCTTTCACACACTTCTCAGATACTTAAATTAAATGGAAAAACTATTTTGAAGTACTCTGTTATAAGAGAAAATCTACAGACTCTAGGTGGAAATGATTGTTGGGATTTTGTCGGCACGTTGCCTCATTGAGATATGAAGGTAATTGATGTTGTTAAGGACATAGTACAAAAGTTCTGGCACGATCATACAAGACCATCATCTAATCAAAGAGATGTGCTAAAGATGAGAAAATGTTCTACTGAACATGAACCCCACGTCAAACACTTCCTTGACAAAACATAGACTAAACTCTATGAGAGATTCAGGAATGAGCACACACAATTGAACCTGGGCCAAAGGTCCTTTGAGAATTGTAAACCATGGTACGTTTGTATATGCATTGATTGAAACACATGCTGTTGTAGATACCATGTAGAATACGAATATTTTTATGACACGTATAAACATATATTTTGTGATTTGCATACTAACCTTGAGTAGGGATTCAATGAATCCGTAATACCACCGAATGCATCAAGATATTTTATCCTTAGCATCATGTGTCCAAGGAATGAAGGAAAAAAATATTATGGAAAATCATGTCTATATGGGAATTGTTCCAGGTGCAGTGGGTTTTCTCTTTTGAACTATTGCATTCATGGAAGCGATGAGCATCGATTTGTCAATATGAGCATGGAGATGCAGAGCTTAAAGTACATAACCAATCAATCAGATAGTGTGAAGGAAAGTAAAAAGATTGCATTGTTGAATTCACAGGTGCAAATTATTATTGCATGTTTTTCCTCTTACATGTTCAGTTTCTACATATACATTATTTAAAGGTAACATTCTAATACGACCCTTGTTTTCATGGCAACAAGTACGGGTATGTGATTTTTTAATGGAGTTATACAAGAAACCCGAGCAGTATGTTCAACATGTGCATGTAGCACAATGGAAGGATGAGCAGTATAGAAAACACAGGGACAAATTTCCCATTGGGACCATATTATCAATTGTGGATTTTGCAGAAGACTACACCCTTCAGCCACGAAATGAAATTCAGAGTCAATACTACCATTCCGACCAAGTCAGCATCATGGTGCATATTACATATAGGCATAGCCCTGAGAGTAGCATTAACAATAGGATAATACAGAAGGAGACAAAATTTTACATAAGTGATGACATATGCCATGATCTACATTATGTGCAACATTGTTTCCAAATTTTCTATGATCATCTAAAGGAGGTAGATATACAGATGGATCAACACTGGATATGGTCAGATGGTTGTGTGGGCCAGTTCAAAAATTCCTGAGTCTTCCAATGGATGAGTATGTTATATAAGACTTATAATGTGCCGCATATATGGAACTACTTTGAGACTGGGCATAGAAAAAGTGAGCATGATAGGGCCATTGCATGCATCAAGGCCGCAATATGAAGGGAGGAGATGAGGTTTACCAGAAACCCCCATATCAAAGATGCAGAATCCATAGTTCAATGGTGCTCTGCAACAATGTCAGACCGAACGAAACTGCAACATACATCAATAGGGGTAAGAAGGCCAGTCAGGAATTTTTGGCATGTGGTTGACATAGATCGATTGCATTCCTATAGTTGTGGCACAGTACAAGGAACACATGGATTTCATTCGTTTTGAAGCTCAAACAACCCCCTATTTGAAATATGGACGCAGAAACTTGCTTTCTTTTGCATCCCTTGTAGTAGTGGTGAATGGGATGAATGCAAATGCATGGATTGGGTTGATGATTGGGATCATGTGTCACTTGCAGTGGACCCACGTGTAGTTAGTGAAACAACCCACTTAGAGGAGGTTCAGTCAGCAATTTCGATAGAGTACAACCATATCTTAGATCTTGTACAACTAGGACACATATATGCATTTGTTTCACTGAAAGACAATGAATGGGTCACAGATTATTGGTTGGAATGATGCATTCAAGCTAAGCAAATATTGAACGGATCATTGATTGATGATGAAAGCAATGAATTTCCTATTGGCTCGATGGTAGTTGAGGGTGAATATATTACACTAGATGGGAAATCAAGAAGAACTAGTGGGCATGTATTCATGGATTACATACTAGGTTATGTCGTCTATCACTTCAAAAACTTGATTGTTGGCACAAACATCCATATATAGACAATGTCAACCAAGAACTCAACCAAGGTACGTTACTTCTTACCTCATTCAGATCATGAGAGATTGATGGAGGCAATCAGAAATAGAGAGGATCCATATGGCTATATTGAATGATATTGAGTAATTGCACTTACACTCCACTTGGAAGAAACCCTAGTTTTAAAAATATGGCTTGGAGGCATGCCTGGGTAATTCAGAGTCGGGTGGGTGGCCACCCTAGCCCTAATCTCGTGCCACGATCCCAACAGAACCAATGATTCATCCATCGGATCCTTGGTCAATGTTCTATGGCGAGTTGTGCAAGAGGCTTAAGCATGTGAGTAAGTGTATTTGAATTGTGCATTATTCTTTCATCTCTAAATTTTAATTGCTATTCTAGTAAGTTTTTATCCTTCTTCTATTTGAGTCAATAATTAGAATTGAATGTGAAAGGAGAAGTTATAACACAGAGAAAGGTCAAAGAGTTGTTCATGTTTAAGAGATATAGTTTCTATCATATAACATAGCTAAATACACCCATCTTAAGTATTCTAGGACAACTCGGATTATGTCTTTCCAAGTAACATTTCTTCTATCTTTTTTTGGAGAAATATAGTTCCTTGCTTTCTTGCATATTAAGTGTTCCAATAGGGACATAGGCGGAGGTATAGATACGAGATAGTATAATTTATTCCACATCAATGGAAATCAAATCACATTCCAAAGATATCAGAGTTGGACTTGCTCACTATGGAGTATGACAATTTTTTGTTCCTTATGTCATGTATAATTATCATGCCCAATATTTGTTGTGTTGGACCCAAAGCCTTAATTTCAAATTGACTTCCCAAGTCCTTCTTCGACCTTTTAATCATGCTCTTACCATGCCCAAAAACTACCCTATCATCATGGACCAAGAGTGACCAAGTGTCCTTGCATGATGTTTTCATGCGACTTCCAACTCAACATAACTCGACAACCGGAGGTTGGATCGATGAGCCTTCGAATCCATTGGTCTCTTAGCATTCCATTACCTATAGTGGGACCTCTCCACTATGTTTTCATTTCCCAGTGACTTCAATGTGCATCGGTTTTGTAAGAAATGGTTTTGCTCAGTTTCCTTCAATGCAACTCTCGCATTGGTGGGTTAACTCTGCAAAACCCTCCACCGTGCCAATCTTGGTGGTGTTACCATATTGAAATTGGACATACACAAATGTTGTAGTGAATGACATGCAACATTGCTGCTCCATTTTGTTTTTCGCTCTTGGACCGAGAGTGACCAAGTGTCCCTGAACGACATTTTCATGCAACTTCCAACTCGACATAACTCAGAAACTAGAGGTCTGATCAATGAGTCGTTGGGTCCCTTGGTCTCTTGGAATTCCATTACCTCTAGTGGGACCTCTCCACCATGTTTTCATGTCCCAGTGACTTCAATGTGCTTCGGTTTCGTAAACTAGGGTTTTGCTCAGTTTCCTTCAATGCAACTCTCGTATTGGTGGGTCAAATTTGAAAAACCATCCAATGTTCTTGTCTTGGTGGTGTCCCCATATCAACATTGGACATACACACCTGTTGGAGCCAATGGAATGCAATCTTTCTGCTCCGTTTGATTTTTCGCTCTTGGACTGAGAGTGACCAAGTGTCCGTGAACGACATCTTCATGTGACTTTCAACTTGACATAACTCGACAACCGAAGGTCGGATCGATGATCCGTCAACTCCATTGGTATCTTGGAATCAAATTACCTCTAGTGATCCCCCTCCACCATTTTTTCATGGCCCAGTGACTTCAATGTGCTTCAGTTTCGCAAGCTAGGGTTTTGCTCAGTTTCCTTCGATACAACTCTCATTTTGGTGGGTCAACTCCACAAAACCCTCCATCATGCCTCTCTTGGTGGTGTTCCCATATTGGCATTGGTGATAAACACATGTCAGATCCACTGGCATGAAATCTTGCTGCTCCATTTGGTGTTTCGCTCCCGGACCAAGAGTGACCAAGTGTCCCTAAATGAAATTTTCATTCAACTTCCAACTCGACATAAATCAGCAACCAGAGGTCGAATCGATGATCCATTGACTCCATTGGTCTCTTGGCATGCCATTACCTCTATTGGGCCCTCTCCACTGCATTTGCATGGCCCGATGACTTCAATGTACTTCGGTTTTGTAAACTAGGGTTTTGCTCAGTATCCTTCAATGCAACTCTCGAGTTTGTGGGTCAACTCTGCAAAACCCTCCACCGTGCCAATATTGGTGGCATTCCCATATCAGCACTGGAATACACACCCGTTGGAGCAAACGACATGCAATCTTTATGCTTCGTTTGTTTTTTCTCTCCCAGACCGAGAGTGACCAAGTGTCCTTGAACGAAATTTTCATGAGACTTCCAACTTGACGTAACTCGGAAACCAGAGGTCATATCGATAAGCTGTTGACTCTGTTGGTCTCCTAGCATGCCATTACCTCTAGTGGTCCCTCTCCACGATGTTTGCATGGCCCAATGACTTCAATGTGCTTCAGTTTTGTAAACTAGGGTTTTTCTCAATTTCCTTCAATGCAACTCTCGCATTGGTGGTTCAACTCTGCAAAACGCTCCACTGTGCTAGTCTTGGTGGTGTTCCCATATCGACATTGGCCATACACACCTGTCAAAGCCGACAACATGCAATCTTGCTGCTCTATTTGGTTTTTCACTCCCAGACTGAGAGTGACCAAGTGTCCCTGAATGACATTTTCATGTGACTTACAACTCCACATAACTCAGAAACCAGAGGTTGGATCAACGATCCATCGACTCTATTTGTCTCCTGGCATGCCATTACCTCTAGTGGGCCCTCTTCACCATGTCTGTATGGCCCAATGACTTCAATGTGCTTCGGTTTCGTAAACTAGGGGTTTTCTTAGTAGATTTATTTATGTTGTAATTTGTTGTAATAAGAGGTTTTGGATATGTTATATGCTTGGAAAGAGTTCCCTAAGGGATGTATTTTCATGGTGTTAACATACACTTAGACTATGGTTTATTTTTTTAGGTTTCCTTGTGATATTAGGATGAAGATAAGTGAAATATTGGACCATAGTAACCACCTTCACACACATGTTGAGGAGAAGCAAATGAGCATAGTAATCACCTTGGCACACATATTGAGGATAAACATTGGAGCATTGTAACCACCTCTGACACATATGTCGAGGAGAATTGGGAACAAGAAGACGTGGTACACAACTATAGGAGGAATGCATTGCATGAGGAAACTTGGATATGCATGAGGACACTAGGGTTTATATATGTAAGTAAACCTTGGAGAAGGAGATATAATACTAGAGGAATTGATGGTTGTCTTGCAGAATATATAGCTCTTGTTGTGAAAGGAGAGGAGGTAGAATTAGGTTTCCAACCCTATAGAAGATACAAAGAAAAGAGATAATATATTTGGTAATATTTCATTCTTGTTCTTGTGTGATACATGGAGGTTAGGGAAATACCATGGAAAACTTAACTTGATAAGTCTCGAGCTTCATTTGATTCCTTGCTTAGAAGAAGATTTTTTTAAGTTTAGTTGATTTTCCATGGAGGTCTTGGTGCTTGTGTTGATGCAATAGTCAAATACCTAGGATTTGTGGAATCATCCTAGGATAGACATGTTGACGTTGAAATTGGTGCTAGACTTGCCTAAAATGCTATGTGTTTCTATGATGAAAGATGATTATGGTTTATAAACCCCAATGAGGAAAAAAATTATAGTGTGGATACATTAATGACAACAATGATAGTTTGGGGCTACCTTCGTTTAATGTTTCCAAATATATATACATACATATCATATATATACATATACATAAGAACTGTTTCAGTTGTCCAAATATTGTGTACTTGGAGATTTGAATTTTAGCTTATATTATCTTTATGATTGGGTAGATTCTAGCATTGGTTATGCATGCTGATTTGAGATAATTTTGGGTTTAATTTGTTAAGTAAAATTTAATGGTGTTTATTTCGTTAGATATCCTAAGTGCAAACCTTTGGATAGGTCATCATGCACTTGTGTAGGCCATCAAGATGATGACTAAGGAAAATCCTCTAAAATAAAAGGAACTTGCTAGCCAAAATGACCCTTCAAACCATGATTGTACACCCAAAGAGAACATGTCGCTACTAAACGAAGGATCAATAGGGATGACAAGATAGGAAATGAGTGGGTAAGATAGGAAGGCAAGGTAGTGACCTTAGGCTATGATAGGTGGGTAAGAAGGCTATTAGGGTTTCCCTAAATAGGATATTACTTGTCACGGTTTCCTCATTGATTATAAAGCCTAGGTTATGCATGCTAACCTTTAAACTTTCATTGATTCTAGGGTTAGGGTTTAGGATATTAAGTTATGTTTAGGGTTTCCTCGTTGATTCTAAAACCTAGGTTATGCATGCTAACCCTTAAATCGTTAAAATTGCAACAAGTACAATAGATCGTTAAAATTGCAAGTGCTCAATAGATCGTTATAGAAGACACATATTCATGAACTTATTTCATTTTTTATTTGTCAGGGAAGAACAATTTTTATGGGATGTTATCATTATGGGACGTTTTCATTTCAATTATGCATGTGTTTGAAGCATGTTAGTGGTGTTGATGGGATGTTATCATCATATCGTACAAATTCAACCTCATTTGCAACCAACATACATTGACATAGACCCCAATCAATCTACTTTTCATGAAGATAGGACTGTCAAACTAAGAATGATTTGCAGCCAAGTCAAAATGATTATGACATTCCAAAACACTAATTTCCATCTTGCCAAAATGAGTGTACAAGCCCAAATGCAAGTACTAATGATAAACAAGAGTTGAAATGGCACTTTGAATTAGTGAAAGGTACCGCCAAAACAAAAGTATTTACAACCAAGTATTTAGCATTATGACAGTCCTATATTTCACTTTTTAGCTTTTTTAAGACAATGGTACAATATTTTTAAGTAAACATCAGTGATAAACAATTTTATAAGTGCCAAGTTTCCAAGCCAATGGGACTCTTAAACCAAATCAAATTTCCAGTCAAGTAAAATGTCTTATGACAGTCCAAGATGTAATTTCTAGTCAAGTAAAATGGCTTATGCCAGTCCAAGATGTAATTTCCAGTGAAGTAGGAATGATAAGAAGTATATTCACTTGGATTTTGATGACACAATGACTTGTAAGCAATTCAAGGCCTTTCATAGTATTTTTACAAGTTATGGATGTTTATATACCACTATCCAATTTGTTTAAGTATGGATGGGAATTATTGTTTATTTACAGTCCCTCTAGGGTGTCTTTGTGCCACTTTAAATTGGGTTATGGAGAAATATGAGGTGAGGCATTAGTGAGTGGGTAAGATAGGAAGGAAAGGATGTGACCTTAGGCTGTGATAGGTAGTTAAGAAGGCTATTAGGGCTTCCCTAAATAGGATATTATAGTGAAGAAGTTAGGGTATCTTAGGATGAGTTAGTGGTGTTCTAGGGCTGTCCAAAATGGATGTTACAGACAAAGATATAGGGAGAGTCATGGGGGTCTATGTAGTGTGGAAATGAAAGGAATAAGCCTTGATTTAGAGAGAGGGAAAGGTAGGAGTCTAGGGCAATGGTTGTAGCAAGGTTTAGGCTAGAATAGAATAGTTTAGGTGTGTCTTATTTCTTCCTAATAGGTAGTATTATAGTCTAGTTTGATAGACAATTCTAGGGTTAGTAGAGGTTAGAAAATGGAGTAGAAGGCCTATTGATATGGATAAGGAAAGTCCAAAACACATGTATGATGAAGGTGAGCTATGTTTTACTTATTTTACTAAGGTTTATAAAAGGAGTACTCATGAAGCTCTGACCTTGGCTTATGTGAAGTAATCCATGATTAAGCTTTGAATTATTTCATTTGATTAGTCTATAAAGAATATGTGACATATGACTACAATCCTAGGAATGCTCATATACAAAAAAAAGGTACTTTATAAGAGGACATAAGAGATGGTTAGGTAGGGTTGGTGTTAGGGTCACAATAGGATTTGAACCTGAAATCTGACGACAAAATTTGACGACATCCGACATAACATACAGATGTGTCATATTGCAACAACGAAAAGTATTGTACCTTCCGAAATATTTTAGAGTCGACAAATTTTCGACGAACACAATATAGGTTTTTCGATGGCACTGGTGTCGAATATCCGACCAGCATGTGTCAGATTTTGCACAGCGTATGTTTTTTGATAGCGCATTGACATCGATTATGTGATGGGTTCATGACAAATTTTGGTGTCGAATATCCGACAAGCATGTGTCAAATTTTTCAACAGTAACTATGTTTACGTTGTCGGATATTTAGCAAGTGTGCATTTATAAATGTAAACATTTTAAAACATTTTGACATGTTTGATATGGAAGAAACAGACGGTTTCAAGAATTGTTTTATTCTTCAATGAGTGGTTGTAGGAATTTTTTTTCTTCGACAGACAATTTGTGGGAAATTTCTTTTTCTTCAACAAACCTTCGTTCGAGAAAATTGTGATGAGTGGAACTTGATTTTTTAATATTTTCGATAGTATTCATTCATGAAGTTTGTGACAAAATGTCAGATAGAAATATTCCTGATCCAAATGAAAAAAGTCGACAATTGCTTGCTAGACTATGGGATGCAGCGAAACGAAGGGTGATGGAA
This sequence comes from Pseudotsuga menziesii, assembly GCA_001517045.1. Classification (NCBI taxonomy): domain Eukaryota; kingdom Viridiplantae; phylum Streptophyta; class Pinopsida; order Pinales; family Pinaceae; genus Pseudotsuga; species Pseudotsuga menziesii. The sequence continues at coordinate 202,139 of LPNX010310949.1, read as the reverse complement.
AATGTTATTGTACATGTACTCAATGCAGGGGATATAAGAGGAGAATAATATTGATCTCAACAACCACAAAACATTGTATGGAACATAGACACACTGAGGGGGGGAGTGAATATCATCCATTTGTAGGTTTAGAATTATAAAGTTTTTTATATTCTTTTCTTTGGTAAATGTATGTAATTTTTTAATATTTCCTATATTAATGTATATCTATTGATGTTTCCATGTATTTATAAAGTAAAGACACCTGACAACATATCGTCCAGAGGAAGTGCTTTTAGAACAAGTTCCCAATCAGGGTCATGGAGCATCTATGTTTAATGGAGAACAAGTGAATGATCATATTGAACAAGATGATCATACTGATAACGTAGCTAAAGATGATGGTACAAATACATTGATCCATGATTCATTTAATGTTAGAATGGATGATGACGATGACGATGATGATGATAATGAAAATGATGATGACTTTGATGATGTTCACGATATACCTCTTCCCAATAAGGAACATGAACCCCTTTATGAAGGCTCCAGAACAAATCTTCTCTTTGTTGTATTGTTGATAATGAAATTGAAGGTTATGAATGGTATTTCAAACATATCAATCACACAGATGCTAAGGTATGTAAACTAATCAATCACATATATACGATTGTCATAAATTTTATCTGTATTCCTTTAATAATTGTGTTGTTAACTCATTATTGATCATCGTACGGATGATGTGTGTTTCATTAATATTATTTATTTATTACATTAACTAATTTTTTTTTGTAGCTTGATAGCTGAAGTTTTGTTACCACCATCATATATCTTACCTCGCACATATCAAGATTTAACTACCATCATGAAAGAAATTGGAATGCATTATGAAGCAATTCATGCATGCCCCAATGACCATGTTTTATATTATAATCAACATGAATTTGCAACAAAATGTCCGGAATGTCATATAAGTAGATATTGAATTGATCAAGTAACAAAAAAGGTGCCTCAAAAGGTTCTTCGTTGTATTCCCATCATTCCACATTTGCAACAAATATTTAGGTGTAAAAATATAGCGCAATTTATGGATTACCATGCCAGGAACAAAATTCAAGATGATTTTATTCGAATGCGTGAAGATGGTTCTTCTTTTATAGATATGGAGGAAAAATGGCCTCACTTTAAAGAAGAACCATGTAATCTTAGGATTTCTTTGGCTGCAAATGGTGTTAATCCATTTGGACAGATGAAATCCATTTACACTATGTGGCCTATTTTTGTTATCATCAACAACATTCCTCCATGGTTATTAATAAAGAGGGAGCACATAATGTTGTTAATGATTATTCCAAGTTTTTGTGTCTACAACTATTTTATTTCTAATGTAGTTGTGGCATCTCATTTTTCATATTAGGTTTCCTAATTTCATTTGTATATTTTTGTATTTTAATTACTCTTGTGCATGGTTTATATATCTTAATGGTTCTCATAATTATATATTGTATATGTACTTCAAATCAATCAGGTAAGTTCCAATTCAAAGATATGAATGTATATATCGATCCTCTTATAGATGAGCTACTAAATTTATGGAATGGAATCACTATGTATGATGTATATTGACCAATATGGCAAAGGCAATTTCAATTCCATGCAATGGTTGTATGGACAATACACGATGCCCATGGGTTAACCCAATTTTGTGGTTTGTATTTTTAAGTTCCACTTTAATTGCATTTAATTCTATGAATTAGTTAATATAGTTTATATATAATTATAATTGACATAGAGATTCCATATATGTATATTGTAGGTCTTTAGACAAAGGGTAAATTTGCATGTCCATTTTTTGGACCTAAGATCAGATCTCGTCACTCGAAAAGCTTAAGAAAGGAGGTGTTTGATGAGTATAGGAATTTCCTCTCTAAGAGTCACATGTATAGAACAACCAAAAAAAAATTCAATGGGAAGCAAGAGACTGCATTAAAACCACGGATAATGACACCTCACCTTTGGAAGATGCAATACAAGAGAAATCATTGTCATAGTATGTATGGATCATCGTATATAAATTGTTATGTATTTTAATTCTTATCATGAGTTGTTTACTATAGTGGCCATATTTGATTTATGATGTAATTTATTTATAAAATAATATTCATGATGTCCATCTTGATCATGAAGGCAATAATGGGCTTCCACAAGGAATGAAAAGTTATCCTATACAATTTAGCAGGTTTCCCTACTATGAGCACCTACAAATTGCTCATTTGTTTGATACAATGCATATTGGAAAGAATGTGACTGAAACATTATGGTGACTACTCGAGCTAAGGAGGGAGAAAGATAAAGTTGTGAAATCTTGCAAATAAATTCAAGAAAGCAACCATGCAATGAAAGATATCATCCAATTTCATAGCAACGGAGACCAAGTTAATATAAACTCAATTCCATGGATGTTTACGGAACAACAAAGAAACATTGTCAAACAAGTAATGCAGAAAATTAAATTTCTCACTGGATTTTGTGAGAACTTGAAGAATATAATAACAAAATAAGGTGGTTTTGCAGGTGTCAAAACACATGATTGGCACATCTTCATCAAGGTAATTATTATTGTTATGTCCATATAATTTTTTTTTCATTTTATTGCATAATTTTTTTCTTGTTTGTATACTCTTTGTTTAATAAATGGCATGGGTTGTATATTGATTTAGTATGTTCTACCTCACTCTCTCCTGGACAATTTCGACAACAATTTCAAACAAGTTATATATAATCTTGGTAAATACATGAGGTAACTAGCGATTAGTTGCATTTGCTTAGTGTATCTTTAATTCTCTGTATAATTTATATTTGTTTTTTTGTGCACTTTTTCATGATATGTAATTAAATGTTTTTTTTTATTGAATATCATTATCGGTTTGCATCACTTGTGGATGGTTGACATCTAAATAAATCTATAAAGAATATATAAAGTATTCAAGGAGAGAAATTCCTCGTCTCATGTGTGAAATGCATAAGCATCTACCTTCTGCATTTTTCAATGCACAAGAACACTATCTCATACACCAAGTTGAAGAGATCGAGATGTGTGGACTTGTGCACTCAAGGTCCATATGGATGGTTGAGAAGCACTTGAAATTTATGAAGGGTTTGGTGAGACAACGAGCACATCTTGAGGGTTCTATGCTGGAAGGATATACGGTATACCAAAACATGTTGTATGTCAGTGAATATCTTCCTTTTTTAGTGTCAAAGCTCAATTTATGTCGCATTTGTGATCTAGACTCCAATCACAAATTTGAAGGGGAGAAAATGAAGGGGAAATGTAGATAGAGGAAGGTGAAAGGTAATTTTTAGCTAGTGGAATTTTATAAGATCGTTCATATTCTAATTTAATTTTCTATTGCATAAATTAAGAGCATATAATACTTTGTTCAGGAAATTTACACTTGTCTTTCATTTTAATGATTATTGTCATCAAGTAGTTGGTCAATAATGGGATGCAATTCATTTATACATCACAAACAATATTGACTGGATGAAGGTATGGATTGAACAATGCAAACAATTAGGTCATGGAATATCATGGGAAGGTGTGGCTTCATTGGTAAAATCAGCACATCACAATGGAGATAGAAATCTTATAGAAAGGGAAATCGATTTAGCATATGGTTTAAAAGATAAAATGGAAAGCATATTAATCAATCACTCTAAATATTTTATTTTGCAAATTACATTTTGACGTACATGTTGTTCTTTTACATGTATTGTTGCATAACTATTGAATCATTGTGTAATCTTTTCCTGTATTGCTTGTTGCAGGTAAAACACCATAAGGCTATGGTCTGCAATGGTTGTAGATACCACGTCAAAAAATTGGATGAAACAAAGAAAAAATCATATTGTGGGATATCTGCGGTCTTTGAGGTGACTAATGTTTCATCTAGAAGTGACAGACATACATAACTCTCAGAAAATTGATACTATGGGTATTTGGAAGATATTCTACAGTGTGACTTTAAATCATTCAAGGTGGTTCTATTCGTTGTCAAATGGTACAAGTTACGATTGAATCAATGTGATCTCGACGGAACTATTGTTGAACACGATAATGGATTTACCATGGTAAATACAAGGTTGTTTGAGCTAGAAACAGAGCCCTATGTTCTTCCAAGCCAATCTGAATAGGTATTTTACTCAGAGGTTCTAGGTAAAGTAGGCTGGTCATTTGTTATGAGACACGATCCAAGGGGAAGTCCGGTAAAGTATAAAATAGAGGATGGTAATGAAGAAGGTTCTTTGGAAGAAGAAGACGATGATGAAGAGCATGATCAACATGAGTTAGATGATGATGATGATCCAGTAGAAGATGTCCAAAAATTAGTTGAATCAGACGATGCAGTAGACAATTCCCATGAAGATTATATTGATGATGACATGATGAGCATAATTGACATACATGACAATGATGATATGGCCAATCCTTACAATGTTGACTGTGGATCTAATGATATGGATGATGACTTGGATGAAGAAGATGATGGCGTGGATGAAGAAGATGATGAAATATATTGAAAGGTAAAAATTTAATTAGACCTATTCTTTTATCTTATTCTTTTTAAAAAGAGTTACTAAAATCATCATAATCACCATCATCTTCATCATAATCATGTTGATCATCATCGTCACTATCGCTATCATCATCATCATCATCATCATCACTAACATATTATTTGAATGTTTGAATGGTTTCATGAATGATTTAAATAATTATTTAGTGAAAGCTTCTTTCAGTTATTGAGTGAAATAATTTTCATTAAATTGTTATTTGCAAGTAGATGCATTGGGTTTGGGAATTGAGAGTGATGTGGGGGCGGGGGGGGAGGGGCCATAAGAGATTCCACCTTCACGTGGTTGGTCTTGTTTAGTAGAGAATAGTAAAATATTCTTGAAACAGAGAGGAGCTCAATGAATGGTAAGGAACAATACATTAAAAACAATTATTTCTATAATTTTAGTGTTTAATTTTTACTATTGCTATTTGAATCCTCCAATGGAACTTGTTACAGATAGCGTTGAGATACAAGTTCATATTTAAGAGGCAATAAATGGCGTTTTGATGTGATCGATGGCCTTATATGCATAGTGGTTTTGGTTCTCCATGTTTTATCAGGTGATCTACAAAGACCTGTAGATCCACCTCTGGAGAAGAATCCTCATAAGAGGAAACCTGCTTGGGTATGAGAACTTATCAAAGGTGTGGAAAGATATGGGGCTCCAGAAGAGAATCATAGAGAAAGAAAGAGGACCAGATCCAATTCTGGGTATGCAGCTTTACTATGTGATTTCATTGATAAAGAACCTTCCAGTTATGAAGAAGCAGCATAATAGAAAGAATGGAAGGATGCTATGATCGAAGAGCACCAATCGATCATGAAGAATGATGTTTGGGATGTTGTCCCAAGACTAGAAGGGAAGTCAGTTGTAACTTCCAAATGGATCTACAAGATCAAGCATGTTGCAGATGGTAGCATTGAAAAGTATAAGGCAAGATTTGTAGCTCGAGGTTTCTCTCAGAAAGAGGGAATAGACTATGAAGAAACCTTTGCACCTATAGCCAGATACAACTCCATCAGATCAGTACTTGCTCTATCTATAGTGATGAAATGGAAGATACACCAGATGGATGTCAAGACTGCCTTCTTGAATGGTGTAGTAGAAGAGGAAGTGTATGTAGAATAGCCACTCAGTTTTGAGACACATGACAGGGAGTCTCATGTATGTAGATTGAAGAAAGCCCTGTATGGTTTGAAATAGGCACCCAGGACATGGTACAACAGAATTGATAGCTTTCTATCCAGATTGGGCTTTACCAAGAGTAAAGCAGATTCCAACCTTTACTACAGGGTTGAGGATGGCAACCCAGTGATGCTTCTACTATATGTAGATGATCTATTTGTGATAGGTATAGATGGGTTGATCACTGATATGAAGAGAAATCTTGCTGTCGAGTACAAGATGAATAACTTGGGTATGATGCATTACTTTCTAGGTATGGAGGTGTGGTAGAGTACGGATGGAATCTTCCTTGGACAAGGGAAGTATGCAGTAGAGATCCTGAAGAGGTTTGGGATGATGGACTGCAAGAATATGGCCACACCTATGGCATCGAACCTGAAGCTATTGAATGATGCTTCTTCAGAGTCGGTTGATGCTATGATGTATCGTCATATGATTGGGTCATTGATGTACCTGACAAACATGAGACCAAATGTTTGCTTTGCTGTGAACACCTTGAGCCAGTTCTTGACAGATCTGAGAAGTGTTCACTTGATTGGTGTAAAGCATATTCTGAGGTACCTGAGGGGTACAGTTGATTATGGGCTCAAGTATGATGCGAATCAAAAGATTAACCTGGAGGGTTATGTTGATTCAAACTGGGCAATAAATGCCATCGATAGGAAGAGCACTTCAGGGTGTTGCTTCAGTATGGGATCAGGTGTGATCTCTTGGTTTAGCAGGAAGCAATCCTGTGTGGCATTGAGTACAGCTGAAGCAGAGTATGTCGCAGCTTGTTTAGCTAGTTGTGAGGCAGTATGGATATGAAAGATATTGTTCGATATATTTGATCTCTAGTTGGATGCTACTTGTGTACATTGCAACAACCAGAGTTGCGCAAAGTTGTCAGAGAATCCAGTGTTCCATGACAAGTCAAAGCATATCGAGATCAAGTATCACTATATCAGGGATATGGTGTAGAGAGGAGCAGTGAATCTCCAGCATGTTGCGACAGAGGAACAAATAGATGATGTGTTAACAAATACATTAGCCAGAGTGAAGTTTGAGTACTTTAGGGAGAAGCTTGGTGTTCTCCAGATCAAGGTTTCCTCCAAGGGAAAGTGATGAGTCCCAAATCCATTCTGACGAGCAGGTCAGATGTAAGGGCTGAGCCATTCTGTCATGGTGAGAGGATTCAGTTCCTTCCATGTCAGATATGAGTGCTAAAGATTCCCAAAGCCATTTTGACGAGCAGGTCAGATGTAAGGGCTGAGCCATTCTATCATGGTGAGAGGATTCAGTTCCTTCCATGTCAGATATGAGTGCTAAAGATCCAAAGCCATTTTGACGAGCAGGTCAGATGTAAGGGTTGAGCCATTCTGTCATGGTGAGAGGATTAAGTTCCTTCCATGTCAGATATGAGTGTTCGCCATTTTGTCGAGTAGGACGGATGTAAGGGAAACTGCCACTCTCCGGGAGACTGGAGGCACCTGGTCTGTTACCAGGTATCTCAGTCTGGGACTGGGGGCCATTCTGACGAGGGTGTAGGATTCAGTTCCTACCAGGTCAGATGTGAGTGCATGCCCTTCTGATGAGGGTGTAGGATTTGGTTCCTACCAGGTCAGATGTAAGTGCATAAATCTTCTATCATTGTGAGCAGGATGTGATTCCAGCCTGGATGAAAGTATGGAAATATTTCATCACTATGAGTAGGATGTGTTCCCGCCTGGATAGAAGTCTTCCATCATTGTGAGCAGGATGTGATTCCAGCCTGGATGAAAGTATGGAAATATTTCATCACTGTGAGTAGGATGTGTTCCCGCTTGGATGGAAGTATGCCTTTCTGACAAGTAGGTCAGATATAAGTGTTGAAGCCTTTTCACAGATGATAGTGATGTCTTGTCATGCTGGTGAATGTGAGTGCTGGGCCTTTCTGATGTGATTGTAGTTTACTACATGATCAGATGTGAGTGCTGGGTGTGCCTTTATAACGAGTAGGTCAGATGTAAGTGCTGGATGAGGACCTACCTGATGGCTAGGCCTACAACCAGCACGAAAGAAGGATGGCTCTATAGAACTTCCTATGACAAGATAGTACACACATGATGATAAACAGGTGAGATACATATCGAGCTATGATCCAGATCTAGTTATGATGACTCCAAGAGATCCAGATGGAGTGATGATGCAGATCCAGCAGTGATGATCCAGATCAAGAGATGATCCAGATGTAGATCTAGATCGGGTGATGATCCTGATCCAGTCCAGTGAAGTTGATCCAGATCGAGAGACAATCCAGATCCAGTGATGATGTTCCATGATGATCTAGATTGAGAGATGATCCAGATTCGAAAGACGACGATGAATTGAAATGAAGATGACTTGAAGACTCAGAAGACTCGATATGTAGATGACGATATGATCTAATTGATACAGAGAAGAAGACCAGTGCTAAAAATTGTGTCGAAAGAATACCTTCCTAGTGTTGATGTATTTGTAACTTTGGAATGTATTCATCTATGTATCTTATATATTGTAACCTGATGTTTATTTTGGGATGTATCTATTATGTATTTGAGTCATGTTTTCATGCCCCAATGTTCCGATCAGGAGAATCAATAATGTAAACAAGTCATGTCAAGTCATAGTGGGTAACCCTCTGATTGTGTAAGGGTTAAAGCCCTCGCAATTCTGAGGCACTAGGGTTATTAGAATCTCCAAGTAGAGGTCGGCCCTAGTAGGGTTTTAGTCATGCTGGGATTAGTATAAATAGAGATCTAGGATCTCTATTTAGTACACATCACTCACTCACTCAAGTGTAGCGCATAGTTGAGGAAGGAAAGACACTGGGACTAGACAAGAAGAAGACTACTGCTGTCGGGAGTCCATCTTACTGTTTTGGGGTCTTACATCTTGTGCTGATTCTATCTCTGAGGAAGTTGCAGTGTTTTCTCCATTTATGGTTTCACCGATCAAAAACACTATGTTCATTGTCTCTTTTGTTTGATTGCTGTACTTTTTATTCTCTCAATAAAGATCCTAACATAATGCTAGCTTAATGTTGAAAAACTAACATGATGTTCCCCCACGAAGGGAAGATTATGATGGTTGACCAGCTCACTTACCATGGTCTACAAGGGTTAACGGTGCCTGCCAACGTTATCCCTACCATCACCACCATTGAGCCATAAGGGGTGACCGCACATGCTAACGTCATCCTTGCAACCAACACTGTGGTTGAAAACACACCAACCTCTCCACCATTGAATGTGGGCCCTAGGTTGTTTACCGACCCCACCATGATAGCTCCTTTCCCGTTGGTGTCACCACCACTGAAACAAAAGAAAACTATGGACTTGCGCATGGTCTCATCAATCACTGCTGCACCTAAACAACAACTGTAGCTGCAACCCCAACCCCAACCACAACATCGTCCATAGTCGCAATTCCAACATCAGCTACAACATCACCCGCAGCAGCAACATTACGCGCAGCCGCAATCACAATTGCATGCCCACATGCAACCAGTCGGGAGTTATGTGGGCTCATCCCTAGTCCATATGATTCCCTTCCTCTTTCCCCCACCCGGTGTCATGAGCAAGCCGGTCATGACCACCTTAATCCTGGCCAACATTACATTGGGAATTCGAGTGTGGTATCTTAATCCACCAGCTCAACCAGCAATACCCCAGGTTGTCTTAACCCTAGTGCAATTGATTGCATTTTATTCTCACCCTCCACCTAGTCCACACAAGCCAATCACTACACCTGCACCAGCATATCCCCATCCCAAAAGATCCAGGGGAAAGAATACCAAAACCACCGCAGAGCCACGACAAGTCCCACCTTGCGCCGTCTGCGAGAAACAAGGCCATCCAACTCAAAATTGCCCTGAAATCCCATTGATCCATGTGCATTTAGATGCCATGGATACAAACAAAAACATCCCCGTGGTTGAACTCCCAACCACACCAATAGTCAAGAACAAGGCATTGAGGACAAATCGTGATTGCGCCCTTTACAGCTTGTATGGCCATTATTCTCACCATTACCAAGACTTGCTCGAATTTCAAATGGCTCTTACTGACCTCAGCCAACATTCCCTTGAGACTGAAATCACCTTGATCAAAGAAGTTCATCCCCCACCTCCTCCTTCAGACACCATGTCCATTTACATGATGTCTAGTTCTACAGACCCTCTTGTCTCCACCATCACCAATGGTCCATCAGACCTCTCTCTTCCATTGTTTCCCCAGCCACTGCTGCAACCTCAGTTGCCACCTCAACCTCAGTTACCAGGGAAATAGTGGGGTTCATTCCTGATCAACATGATCCTTTTCCTTTTCCTTTTCCTTTTTATTTTCCTACCATCGGAGATCATTAGTAAGCCTATCTTGGAAACCCGCAATCTACATGATTTCACACTGGGAGACCCTGTGTGGTACCTTAAACCACCTACCCTACCTCTAATGCCCCAAGATGTGTTGACTCATGTCCAGCCAATTAAGATGATGTTGCACCTACCTCTACGTCGATCAAAGACTCCTTCCGTCTCCAGGCCTGCCCCTCTTCCTCGAACAGAGACTGGGGGAAAGGCAACCAAATCCACAACCAATACCATTTACATGATCTCTAGCAACAATTTCCCTTCTGTCTCATTGGCTGTGGAAGATCCACCTAATCTATCCTAGCACCAATTACGTGATGACGGAGAGATCTGTAAGACCACCTTTGTTTTTACCCCATTCCCTTTAAACCATAGTGTGGAATCAGTTCTTCCCATAAAAGACTAGATTCTGTCATCCCGCTTTGCCAATGACCTTCATCTTGGCAAAGGGGCATACACCCTTATTGACTCTAATGGATAACTCTTGGAGAACCCCCGCAATGGGCTCTACCTTAAGATATTTTACACTTAACATCACCAATGAGTTGCTTCATTTTATTTTCTTGTTTTTCAACATTTTTTACCACAAGTCAGGGGCAGCACCATTAGCTTCTACCTCAAAGTCACCTGGAAGCTGTTCGAGACACCTCTCACACCTCCGGGCCCAAATTTCTATCTCCTTATGAGACCATCGTCTCATGTTTAATAAGTCAATTTCGGGACCATTTCCCTCAAGTCACCTCGATTTACAAGCCATGACATAACAATGCGAGTGTCTACGGACCTATACTTGCATCACACTTCCCGACCACAACTCATGGGAGTTTTTGGGCCGCTGCCTGTTAAGGACTGTAATTTTACTTTTATTTTTTGTATTTATAATTGTCTTTTTTCACCACACCTTACGCGGACATCTGGACCATCGTCCACAAAATCCTTTGTTTTTCTTCCATGTATTTGGCATATAAGTGTCCTCGGGCCACCGCTCGTTAAGGACTGTAATTTTAACTGTTATTTTTTATTTTTAGCACATAGTTTCCTTTTCCATTCAGCACACCTTACACAGACCTCTGGACCACTGTCCACAAAATGATTTCTTTTTCTTTCATGAATTTGGCATATAAATGCCCCTGGACTTGCACTCACATCGCATGTAGTCAAGTTCATCCATTACAACATAGACACACACTCTCCTGACCTCTGTCCAAGAGCCACTTCAGTTTGCATGCCTCTGTCACACTAACTCGTAGGCATCCGCCGCGATCTATCCCACGCATGTATTTGTATGTTTGAGAGCCTTTTGCTCCATCCATACTGTGTGGATGACCTTTGGACCTCTATTCACCATCCTGACATGGGGCACCACCCCTGCCACCACAGTCGGTTGACCACATTGGAGTTTCATTTAAGATCTTTTCTGACTCCTTAAAACAATGCAAATATTTTCGTGCACAGCTACTTCCTTTCCTGCTCGCTAAAGTATAGGAAAGGGCGTCTACATCATCTCGATTACCTCCTTTTGCGGACCATGTAGACCATCTCATGAAAAGGACCTCCTTGGCACACTCAAGCCAAGATTGTTCCCCTCTGCATACTTTTGTGCTTTCTCGGGTAGAGGGGCCGCACTTTATGAAAAATATCACCACCGGTTGTTGTTAAGCTCTTTTCCAGCCATTTCAACAAGAAAATATCACCGAGCAAACTTGGTTTTGTTCATGCTCGTAAAAGTATTAGAATGACCGTCCAGTCAGTATAGGTTTAACCTTTTCCGGCTTGATTGGACTACCAATGGTAAAGAAGTCTCTCATCCCCTTCAATATGGACGAGCTCTCCTATGTATACTTTTATCCTTTTTCAGGCACAGGATACTACCAACAAAAAGGATCCCCCCACTAGAGTCTTCTTCATGCTTTCAAACTCTCTAAAATTGAAAGCACTATCGAGCATTTACCCCCAAAAATCCACGATATCGTACCACAATGGTGTCCCTAGACACCACCCCACAGAAAATAGTTTGGCAGCATCCCCACATTGAGTTTCCTTTGTTCAGAGTAGTCTGCAATGTGTCTTCCTTCTATCCCATCAGTATAAAAAGTGTCCACCTCCTCCAAGTGTTTCCCATTTGCAGCAACATTCCCAGTATTATAGCTATGACCCCATTCCCATGCTTTAGCTTCATTCCCTGCCTGATGTACCCTGTTGTCATACTATGAACAAAGGAAGTTTGAGTCTCCCACTCCCACCCTGCCTGCCCTTGTTCAGTTCTTTCCCTTCCCTCCCCTCCCCCCCAATTCAATAAGTCAGTCTGCCGTAGATTGCTTCACACCTTTCGGTTATCCCTCGTGCTCCTGGTCAAGGAAACATCATTGACTTGACTAGGGGTAGGTCTCCCTCTGTCGATGCCAACACACATACTACAGAGGATAGACCCAGAGGTCCTTGTACCTCAGTTTCATTAACATCATTGATGAGTTCCTTGGACCACTTGAGAGGATTCCTTAGTGCCACTTGGGATGGTTTTTTCTCACGTGCTCGATTTCAACTCCATCATCGCACCGTTGAGATTCGTACAGGGTTTGTTTCGCACAATACTTGGTCAAAGACTTCGGATGTCACCTGAATCTAGCACATTGGTGAGTCCACTCAAGGGACCTAAATAGGTTATGTCCCTTGTGATTTTTGGGTTGCATTGGAGACAGTGATTAGAAGCCCCAACAGTGCTTCGATATACCTTTATGATTGATGCAGCATACTTGTACCACAGAGACTCTGACTCTCAATCAGCGAGTCCATATAACTATGTACCATTCCAGACCTAGCAAACTGTCAGTCATGAAGATATAGCATTCCATGAGAATTCCATGGGTCCAATGTACCATATCAGTGTTGTATTCATCCTCACATAGAGGCAACCGGCATTGTAACATCAGTTGTATATGATCGGGTCTTGTATTTTAGAGCATAGATCAAATTATTCTTTTGACATTGTCACGAGCATGGGAATGCCTGCCTCGTCCATATACATGTCACATATTTATTGTATCTCAGCCATTGATGAGAACCAAATTAATACAAAAACCAAAAGCCACCATGCCCCAGCCCCGGAAGCACCACCTCTACACAACAAATCCTATGATGTCCGTTGGCCATACATTGAGCTCCTGACCTCACACATCAGGGGGCAATCTGTTAACCCAAAAATGCCCCACATAGCTCTCAATGGACCACACCATCTCACAACACTCATTTCACTCCATAAGACCTTCCATTTGACCCCCACACCTCCAAAAGAGCCCAAGGATGAAGAAAAGGGCTAAAAACCCCAGAAAGGAGCCCAAAATAGCCCCCCTAGGAGCTAAATCCCTCAAAAAGGGGATAAAACCCTAAAAGCGGCTAAAGTTAGGGTAGAAGGGGATAAAGGCCCAAAAAAGGGGCAAAAGCCTTGACCAAGGGCTTAAAACCCTAAAATCCCTTGGAAAAGCTATAAAAGGAGGGTGGGGGTCACTCTCAAAACACTCCTCCCTTGCCTATTGTTATGCTACCCATGGATGCTTTGAGACCTTTGCCTCTCAAACCACCCACACTCCCTCTCCTCCATCTCCATCCCATTGAGCCATTGCTCCCCAACCAAGAGAGGTGTTGCCATGAGCTAGGGCATGGTGCCCCATTTCCACCCAAGAGAGGTATAATGTTTTTTTACATGTTTGTTTAGTTGTTTTTGCTTTCTAACCTTGTTTTCTAGTTGCAGGTTATATTATTAACATTGTTTTGCAGGTTTTCCATGATAGCTTAGGTTTGTTTGTAGGGTTTAAGGAGGCGGAACCCTAACCTGTTTTATGCAAATGGGTTCACAAGGGATTGCATTTCCATTTCATCTTTTCCTGTTTTCCAATAGTAGGAACCTACCCTTGTGCCTGATATGCAAAAGGGAGCCATTCATGTTGCTGCAGTGAGGATAAATCCTCACTACATGCCCTTCTTGAGTCAGAACACCACCCAAGCCATCATTACAGGCGTCAGTGCACACTAAAAATTCTTTATTCGGATCAGCTATTCTTAAAATAGGTGCGCTGGTTAATAAATTTTTTAACTTTTTAAAGGTTTCCTCACATTTTTGATTCCAATGAAACTTATTTCATTTTCTCTGCAAAGAAGTTAGCAGATTCGCGATCCTCCAAAACCCTTCAATGAACCTTCGGTAGTAGCTGGTAATTCCCATAAAAGATCGAACATCAGTTACATCCTTAGGAACCATCCAATATTCAATTGCCATTATCTTTTTAGGATCTACTGAAATCCCTTCCTTGGTCACTAGATGACCTAAGTACTGAATCTTCTCCTTGAAGAAATCACATTTACTAAACTTTGCAAAGAGTTGATGATCTGGTAACTCTTGCAAAACAATTTTGAAATGTTCTTTGTGTTCTTCTTCGGTTTTCAAATATATTAATATATCATCGATGAACACGACTAAAAACTTATCTAGATACTTATGCAAAACATTGTTCATTAAACACATGAAAATAGCTGGGGAATTAGTAAGCCCAAATGGCATAACAACAAACTCGTAAGAGCCATATCGAGTTCTAAAAACTGTCTTAAAGATGTCTTCATATTTAATCCTAACTTAATGATATCCAGACCTTAAATCTATTTTCGAAAACACCGTGGCTCCATGTAGTTGATCAAACAGATCATCTATGCATGGAAATGGGTATTGATTTTTAATGGTCATCTTATTCAACTGACAGTAATCTACTTAAAGTCACACGATTCCGTCCTTTTTCTTAACGAAGATGATAGGTGCCCCCCAGGGAGACACACTAGGTCGAATATACTTTTTATCAATAAGCTCTTTTATTTGAGACTTTAATTTATTAAGTTCAAGTATGTTGATTCGATAAGGGGCCTTTGAGCTAGGTATTGCACCAGTTACCAGATCAATGGTGAAATCCAATTCCCTTTTCGAAGATAGTCCCAAAATTTCTTTAGGGAATACATCAGGATATTCTCTTAAGACTGGTATGTCTTCCAATTTTAACTTATATGTCTTAATTAGACTCTCCTCATTAGTTATTGTTACTGCATAAGCTTTACATCCCTTCCTAACATCTCTCTTAAGCTGTAGAGCAAAAATATTCCTTATGGTGGTTTTTCTAGGGATTCCTTTTACACTTCCTGATTTTCCATCACTGTTTAAACATGTGAAGGTTTTATCATAACAATTTAAAATTACCCTATGTTGTTCTAACCAGTCCATGCCGATCAGTAAATCATAAGAACCAAGATACAATACATTAAGCTTTACAACAGTTTCAAAATGATCCATAACTACTGCACATTCTTTTACAAAACAAGTTACCCTCCTTTTAGCACCAATGGCTAACTGAACCAACCAAGAATTTTTAAATTTTTGAACAGGTAACTTACATTTTTATACCATTTTAGGTGCAATATAACTGAGACTAGCTCTAGGATCAATTGAAATAGTTACAGGGTTTTGATTTATCATACCTTCTACTTCCACCATGGAAGTTTGATATTCTACTTGTCGATTCTCCAAGGCTGCATTGATTCTGGGCATAGTCTTTGCTAATTATCCAACAATCATCTCCTCCTGTATGGTATGAATATTACTGACAGTCTTTTTTCGATTAGGACAAACTGAAGTATAGTTTCAGCCATAACACTCCCCTCATTTTATAGGTTCTTTGTGCTCAAAGTTCCTTGTAAAATTTCCATGATTATTAGCAAACTCTTTACCCTTAGAATTATTCAGATTGATGGGTGAATTATTCTTATTTCCTTGGAAATTATTGTTAGGAAAATTTCTAGCCTTGTTGTTCTTGCAATTTCTGTTGGGTACAAATTCTTTCTTCTTTTTGTCATACTGGTTCTTATTTTTCTTGGCCTTCCAGTTGGCCATGCTTTCCTTCTTCTGATTCTGTTCAAAATAGAATTTAGCTTTCCTCATAGCTTCTTCCAAAGTATTTGGATTGTCATATTCAATCTTGTCCTTAATATGATAAGGTAGATAGCTGAGGAATCATTGTACCTTTGGTTTTTCATCTACAAGGTATAGTAGATACCTAAGTAGACTTAAAAACTTGTTGTTTAGTTCCTTCATTGTCATTGATCTTAATTTAAGCTCATAAAACTCTTTTTCTCTCTCTTCATAGTATTGATCAGACAGAAATGTATTTTTAAAATACCTCTTGAAGCTACTCCAATTTACATTGTTCTCTTTAATTCCTTTAACTCTCTTCAAGTCCTGCCACCAAATGTCAGCCTTTCTTGAGAGGTTGTAGATAGCCATTCTAGCCTTTAACTGGTTAGAATAGTTATATATTTGGATGTACTTCTTCATCACAGATAACCAGGATTCCACTTCCTCCCCCTTCTCAGTCTCTCCATTGAATGTTGATGGTTTTATCCTTTTGAATTCCCCAGAAATTTCCTCATAAGGTTTGTATTTCCTCTTTTTAGTGTACTGGTTATCATCACTACTATCACTAGTAGAATGGTAATTTCGTTGTTCACCAAACACCTCTAAAGATGAACTACTTTCATTTTTAGTATGTTTCATCATTTTAAATTTATGTTGATGATTTGTATCTTCTGATTCGGTTCTTCTACCCCTACCCTCAGTTTGAAACTTTTCTGTTAGGATCTGATTCAACTCCTCCTGAGCCCTCAGAATCCTTTCACTCTCTCGTTTTACAGATTCCATTTCAGATTTTAGGTCTTTTACAATTTGTAACAGTTCTGAGGAATTGGTAGTTAAATCTTCTGGTATAGGATCTCTTGGTAAGTTTTTTGGTTTAGTAAATGGAGATTCCTCCCCTCCATATTTCTCCAGCCTTTCCATACCTATTTGTTAAACTTCAAAAAACAAATTCTCTGTTGAATAACATTTTAAAAAAAAGTACATCAGCATTATAATTCAATTTACTGTTTCATAAAAGCTAGTTGGGCTTCATCAAGGCCTAGTGTTTGAACCTTGTGCTCTGATACCACATGTCAAAACCCCAAATTTTCATAAAAATTTAAAATTTTGATATAACATAGAATGTTTACAGTTGCAGTTAGATAACTGCTAGCAGCTAATAGAAGAAAATGAAATAGATAATAAAATATTCATTAACTTTAACAAATATAGATTAATGTTGTTTAATTTTGATATATGATGTAAGTAATTCTGTATTCGAATATTTATCTATACTGAAATGGTTTGAATGTCAAGTAGATGAAGAGTTACTTTCTAGTTGGGGCTTACTTAGCGATTGCTAACGTATCTGGATTTTTGGCTCTTTACAGGATGAACAGGTAAATTTTTGATCTGGTAAAAGTTTATTAAAGCGTTAACCAGATATACTTCATTTAGCATAGAATATACTGCTAGAGTAAAAGTTGGATTGCTTAAATTCAAGGGTTGTATGAGGGAAAATACCTTCTCCTTATCTGTATTATGATTGTAACAGTATTTTAATAACATGTCAATATGATTAGTATCTTTACACTATTGATGGAGTATTATCATAATGACTATTACTTAGATTAACTTCTTTCTAACATTACTCTTAGCTATTTCTAGTCCTTAATAGAGTCCAATATTTAGCATATTATTACTCTTACTGTAACAAAGTTTATTGCTATTGTCAATATAAATTTTCAAGACTGTTTAAGTTAAGAAACAGACCTAAGACTAAGGCCTCTTGTGAACTAAGTTACACATAACTCTTAACTTATCTTTAATAAGCTCCATGGAGGAATTTATCAGGTTATAATGCACTGCATTTACAGTTGATCAATTGTATAGCAGTCGTCAAAATGTGGCTTCTATTTGTCCAACTTCTTAATGACTTAATAATGTGATGATATTATGATATCATCTTATTTGTTTTAAAATATGTGTTATACCACAAATATACTTATATGATTTCACTGTCTTTTGCTACTACGACCAAATAGCCTTTAATTAAAAATCATTTTGAGCTTTATTTATTTATGAAGAATACTAATTACAACTTCTCTTGAAGTTTACCCTAGTACTATAGACTTCTTAGGAGTCTATTCTAGAGTGAAGAAGATACTTTTAAAATATATCTAATGTTGAATTATGAGCTAAATCATCGTCATTAGTGTTTTTATATGGAATAGCTGTAAAACATAGTTCTTCACTATAATAATAGAATCAATGATTATTATGAAACACTATTACTTGCACTTAAGAGTTTATACCATACTAGGGATCTCTCCTTAGTTGTTATTAATTCATTTGATAATTTCAATGGTTTACAAGTATCAATTTATTTGATACCATGTAGGCTTGTGTTTATTATTAACAATGTTCACGATTTTAAAATCACCAAGAGGTTAACGATACTTTAAGTTCTAAATACTCTAGCATTATGGAATTATGATTATCAATGATATATTATGCTTTGACTTGGTGTATAATATTATCATTTTTTATCATTGTGGATATTATTAACAATGATTTGGTCTTGCCAGCACCATGCGGACTATAGAACTCGACCCATTTGGTAACTGATAAATTAAAGGGCACGTGGAACCTTCCTCACCATGCATTACGTGATTTAAAAGTCTTCGCTGCAACCCTAGCTCTTCATTGTTTTTTCGAGGGTTTTGGTCTCTATTATGTTTGGTTTGTTGTGGCCATGAGGGCACGCCTATGTTAAGCTCCAGCTTCATTGTTTGTGGATTGGAACGCTGCCACTTAAGTGTGGTGGTTGAAGAGACATATAACTCTCATTCATTTTTCTTCCTGCTTACCTTGAACTGTCATGAGGTTAGAGTAACACTATCAACAAAATATTTTTGTTTTTAAACTCTTTCGTGGCCATTACGAAGGCTAGTTATTGCTCCTGTCGTCAATGTGGCTTGTATCGTGAGCCTCCATCGTCTCTGTCACCTGCGAGTACCAGGGTTTGGCTTCTCATTATGTTGGTTACTGTGTTGTTGTTCCTTCGTGGCTCCAAAATATTCACTTCCAGGTGAGGTAATTATTTAAAAGTTTATTACCAGATTTTATTTATAGTCTTCAGTTCTATAAACAAGTTTCTAATTAAAATTTGGTTTCCATTTTGCAAGGATAGTTCGCCTTAACAAAAAGGCAGGAATCACCTCTAAAATGGACTGACATTCAGTCTACGGGTAATCCCCGGTTACAAATTGGTTCTCCCTTCTTGTTCAGACCTTAAGGGAAACTTTGCAGCTGGAAGGAGTTACGGAAATGTCTTTCCCAGTCTTGGGTTGTTGTTCTTCGGTTTCTTTTTTTTCTTTTTTTAAGCCCTTGCTTTCAGCAGGGTGACTCCGTCTCAATGTCGTGACTTGTAATGCTCTCTTCATGTGTTAAAGAAAGGATTTACAGTGTTGTAAATGTTAATCTAAAGTTTGTTAGTGTTCTTTTATAAACACCCCATGTCACAATATGCTTGCCCAACTCTGAGCTGGTTTTTGTACTCTATTTAAGTTTTAAGCCTTTCGGCCTGTTAAGCAATACACAGTCTTCTTTAAGAAACAAAGGATTTTCCTTCGAGCTCGGACTCAATTTATCTTAATGTTATTAATGTGACTCTATGTACTTAGGGTTATTATCCTATTCGACTGTGTAATAAATATGTACTGTTTATTATTTGCATTAGACTATTGTTAATGGTTTTAGGACCGTCATTCAGTTATGGTATAAGTTTTTTTTCTTATTGGATCATGCTTTTCGAGGTAGGGTTTCCTGAATGAAATCCTTGTTTAAAATAATTCTTTCAATTGTTTAAGTAGGTTCTGTTACTTGTAAAAAAATATTGTTAAGTTAATATGATAATATGTATATAAAGAAATTTCTTAAATTTGCCTTTGTATATAAGTATTTGTTATGAAGACTGTATCCAGTCTACACTACTTCAATTTGTTTAATAATAATGCTCCAAATATTAGAATTATAGCTTACTATTTTTCTGTTATAAAAATAAAGAAATTTATAAAGGGTTTCGACCCTGTTGTTGCTCTTGTAGGTATAAACCTGTTAACATTTGCAGAATAGTTATTACATAGATATGTAATGTTTAAGTTAGTTATAATCCTATTCTTATTGTTTTTCTGAAATGTTAGCAAGGATTGTATTAGAGTTATTCATAAACATCAACTTAGTAACTAGTTTGTTCTTGATAAATGAATAATACTTTTCATAAAACCCTTCTTATTTATAGTAACTGTTGTCCTGGTTTGGTTAAAAGTATAAATAAATAAACTAAGTATTTATAGTTTATTTCTCTGTTTATCTGAGTTTACTAAATTAGTTTACTGTATCTTTTCTACTGCATTAAAATTAGTTATTAAATAAAAACACAAAGGTAAATATTGATAACTTAACAGAGTTTATTCTCATGCACTTGAATATAAAGTATACTTCATTTATCTACTATGGTATTTTATTAACATAATAATAATCCTTCTACCTATACTAAGCTACCGCTATTTCTAATATATTTACATACTTCAGTTTGTAGAACAATAACATAGATAATCAGGTTTTTGTTCTTTTTGATGATAATCTATATACTCATATAAATCATTGCTACTATAAAATGCATAACACATCTAATCATTTCAGTCTCTTATCATTTCCTTCATCTACTTTTAAACACTCTGCCTGTGCTGGAGTACGGTCTAGTTCTTCCAGATGTGGAACAACACAGGTTAGAATTATTTTCCATCTATTTCAAATTCATTTTTTCAATAAACTAAAATATTACTAACCCTACTTTAACATTCATAAATCAGTCAAGTTCACATTTTACTATCTAACACAGTAACACAATAGAATTTAGAACCTGATTAAGATGGACAACAACAGCGTTAGAAGGCCGTTCCTCCCTACCAACACCTGGAGAGTGCTCAAACAATGCTTCCTCAGGACCCCCGAGCCTGTTCCTGGTCTTCTTGGCTGAGAACTGGTGGAGCAAGAAAACAATAAACTAGTCCAATGACTCAATAATCACTCTGCACTTAGTAACAAGATCCTTCAGCTGAAAAGATGCACTAGATCACTTAGTAGTTAACCCCTCAAAATCTTTCCACAAATTGCCTTCCGTTGAATTTCTATGAAGTACATTCACCTGAATGATCACTTCTCCCAAATGAGTAGCCTCAGCTCTCTTCAATTGGAATTTTAATAAATGTTGCCTAGGTCTTTTGGGTTAGCTGTCATTAATTGGGCCACCTACTTTGATCCCACTTTCTTGGGGGATCATGACGCCAAATGTAGGGAGGTTGCCACCTGCAACAGTTGGAAGTGGTTTGAGGATGCTGCCACATGTCTGTTTTCTCTCCACCTAGTCTCCTCCACCAATTTGACTAGTAAACACTCTTTTAACAGCTCTCCTAAGTTGTTGTCTCCACTTTCATTTATTTATAATTTAAATATTTAGAATTAAATTTAATATCCTTGACTCTGCTGAGTCATCACTTGCAACTTAGCATAAAATTTAACATATTGTCTTTGAATAAAATCAAATAAACTAATATTGTTTTTGCAAAATTGGGGCATCTAACAATAATTTCCATCCACCATCCACCATCTTCACAATCACCAGCACCATCCACCATCACCATCACCATCCACATCGACATCATCACCACCTTTACCACCATCAATATCATGATCACCATCATCACCATCATGGTCACCATGACCATCATCACCTTCATGATCACCATTATCATAATCACCACCATGACCCACCATCATCAGACACATCACCATCATCACCACCATGAACACCATCGTCACCATCACCATCATCACCATCACCATTAGCATCATCACCATTGCCATCATCATCATCATGATCACCATCACGATGAACCTCAACATCATCATCTTCACCATGACCCTTATCGTCATCATCATAATCATGTTGATTGTCACCATATTCATAATCATGATCATCAATCATCATGATCATGATCATCATCACCATCATCATGTTCAACATGGTGGTTGTGATATCATCATTGTTTGTGCCAGAAAATGTTTCCAAGGCTATAAAGAAACAAGCCAACACAATCTCAAATATTCAATCAGGTAAAAGTAGGGTTTAGGGTTTTCTTGAAAGGTTTTTGTGGTTGTAAAGTCTGGTGGCTAAAGGGAATACATTCATGAGTCAAGCAAGAACTGAATCATAAACAAATAAGAGAAGAGATTCATAATATAATCACCACGTACCAATCAGAGTACAATCTTAAAGTTCATTCATAACTGGCAAGCATTACAAGTAAAGAAACCATAAACCAGCAATGAATATATCAGTCAAGTAGCTAAACAAGCTAAAAAATGAAGCTAAAACATAGTCTGAAGGGTGATTTATATCATATATTTCATAGTACTCTTGAATAAATAAACATGAGAGTTATGTACTTAACTCATAAACAATTCCAAGACCTCCTTAGCCAGCCAAAAAGTAGAACCCTCTTCTCTCTTTCTCATCTACCTAAATACTATTTCTCAAAAAATCAGTTAGGGTTGAAACCCTAACTGTCTTCAGCCAAGTCATCGATGGGATAATTGTCAAATTACAATTTACAAAATAA
The DNA here is from genome assembly GCA_001517045.1 of Pseudotsuga menziesii. Taxonomy (NCBI): domain Eukaryota; kingdom Viridiplantae; phylum Streptophyta; class Pinopsida; order Pinales; family Pinaceae; genus Pseudotsuga; species Pseudotsuga menziesii. The sequence continues at coordinate 179,371 of LPNX010310949.1, read as the reverse complement.
AATAATTCTTCAAAAAAAACATAACAAACAACTAACTAACTAACAAACTCAAAGGTCTTTTGCAGCCTCAGCTAGTAAGGCTATTCCATCCAAAGCTTGGGCCTTCTTCTTAGCTCTCTTTTGCTCAGCTTCCATGTCTGCTAATGTTCTTGTAAGTTCTTTATTCTGCTACTGCAAGCCTTTGACAGTTTGCTTCAACTCTGCACATTGCAAATCTATGGCTCTCTTCCTCTTCAGGGCTTCCTTGGACACTGCAGTAAGCTCTTGATAATGGTCATTTACTTCCTGCAAATCCTCCCTGAGTCTTATGTTTGCTAGGATCAATCCATCATTCACTTCCTGCATGTAATCCATTTGATGCATGTATTGTTTGATGGTTCTCTGCAGGTTTTGCTTGTCTGAATCAAAATCCTTCCCTGCTGTAGTATCCTACATCTCACTGGGTAGCCATGGAATATCTAGTTTTCTGAAAATGTCTTCATCTTCTAGCAATGGATCTGAAGACACACCATGAACCATAGGGCTTTCCTGATTAGCTTCTTCAGTAGGTGTTGTTTCCTCTATCAACTAATGGTCTTCAGAATGAGAGACTTCAACCTCCTTTTTCTGTTGCTATTTAAATATTTCACTTCTTAACTCTAAAAAGACTGCTGCTAATTTAGTCTCGGTGAGACTAACCTCTTCTGCTGACTTCGATGGCTTTTTCCCCTTTGTATGATGAGAAACTGGAGTTTTTAGAACTGCTTCTTTCTCAATATTTGGTTTTTCATCTGAAGAATCATCATCAAGTACAGTTACCTCTTTTGCATTTAATCTAGGGTTTAACAATTTTTTCATACTGAGCGTTAACTTGTGTCTTGGCCTAGTTTTTGGTCTCAGTGTTGAGGCAAGCTCTCCCATCATCTTCAAACTTTCACCTTGATGTTTAATTGTAGCAAACTCCATAGCTACAACTTTGGTCTTCTTTTTCTTTGACCTCTTTGCTTTATCTTCTTGACTGCAGCATTCCCTGTATGTGTCAACCCTAGAATCAGTTTTGACAGTAAATTCATCTTCTTCTAAAAGATATCCTTCATCCTCTGATAGAATAGTGATGGGGATTCTTTGCTGGACCTGGATGTTTTCTTCCTTTACAGCAATCTCCTTTGTGATAACAATTTCCTCCTTCATAAAAGTTTATGCTAGTGCTCTATCTCGCACAGGTTGATCTTCCTTTTCTGTAAACAATGAACTTTTGGCTTTATTATCAGCTGAATACTGCTGATGTTCATAGTCTGCATTTGAGGGCTCTGGTACTTCTTCAATTTTAACTTCAAACTTGATTTTCTGACCTAGTTTCCTCACTAGGGTTTTCCCTTTGTCTACATGTTTTTTGGTTTGCTGCTCTTCTTGCTTAATTTGAAAACCAGACCCTAAGAGGAAAAAATCCCATGTTTTTCTCTCTCTTTGCAGGGCAGTACTGATAATCAATTTGATCAAACCATGATGGAAAATAGACTGTGTAGTGTGATCCCGATGCCCCTTAAATCTACTTGACATCTTCTGCAAACTTTTAAACAAAAAGAAAGGAAGACTCATTCTGGATTCACCAACCAAATGATGTAAGAACCTAAAATGATATTTGAAGACATAGGCATATCTTCCCTCACAGGTGATATAACTTTGTAGGACTTTAATGGGCTCCACCCACTCATCTCTAAAATTCGGGATTAGTATTCCTTTGCTCCAGTTTGGAGTAATGCTAGGTAAAAGGTATCTTTGGGCATTAAAGGTGTAAGGTAGCTTCTTGAACCACATTTCACCTTCATTTCTGACTCCTGTAGCTTCAAAAACTAGCTCCACAATCAACTTAAAATTTAGAGTATCAAATACCACCATGTCCTGGTTATAGCATTGGGAAAATTTATAAGAGACCTCAATGTTATAGCTATCAATCTTCTTGAAAAAATCCAACCAACCAGCATTCTGAAATAGCTCTGCACAACCAGGAAATTGTTTAATCCATCCCAACTCAGTGGGATCAGCCCTATTTGTTTTGCCACTTTTTCCCATCTGCTTTCAATGAATAAAATATGTGTAATGTTAAAGCCCTCTAAATGACCTAATAGTTCTTTTTTCTTCTCAAGCTTATGAAGTTTTAACAGTCAGCTTTGTTTAATTCTCCTTGACTGTTTTTTTTCTTAATTTTTTAACATTCATCTTCTGTTTTCGAGAAAGGAAAAATTTTTCACTGATATTAAGTAATTAGGTCAACAGTGCCAAACTCTCCAATAAAACTGCTGCTGAAACTAACTATCATCCAAGCTATTCATTTAGATGCTAGATCATCTCGAGAATGCATGACAACATCTGTGTGTTATGGCTCTGCTCAAATAGTACACTTGGATATTTTTAATGCCACATATGAGCTATCTCTTTTGCACAAAGATTTTGCATCAGTGCTCCCAAATGCCTACTTCTTAGATCAACTTGTGATTTGTTTATCTAGTCGATGAAAAGATATGAGAGAAATCCTATGTCTGCTCACTTTCTACTCTGACTTGTATTTAACACCAAAACGAGTCAATTTCAAACACCTAATCAGACTAGGTCTTCATGCAATTCACATGCTCAGCTCCTTCATTGCATTGTTTACAGGTAACAACTAAATCTGTGAAACCATGGTCACCACAAATTGAACAGAGCTTCACCTTACCCCATTTTCAGGTCTTGACAGGGTAATTGTTCAATGAAACTATTATTTTCCAACTTATCACTTGATAAATCATTCCAAAACCCTTTTATATTGATATCTTATCATAGGGAGTTTGTTAACAGCATAAATTACGGCTTTCCTGAATCAATTTTATCATAACAAGCTTTAAAGAAGAAACTCCCAATTCAGCTGCCACTTTCAGGTTAACGTGGAATATCTTATTTTTGTCTTGTTGCAGATGTTTAAAATCAATGCCTGAGCTGTCTGATTGTCAAATTTAACTATACAAGTGTCTTCGGGTGTCCAATTTGCTTCCAACTGGCGAAACGAGAAAGCCCTAAATATTCTCTAAAACCATGAAATCCCTAACTCCCCTTTGTAACTGCAACTTCTGTATTTTGGGAAAATTTTCTTGCTCCACTTAGTCTCTAGTTCCGTAACATGTATGGAGAACTCCTTTCACTTTAGTCTAGGCTCATTTGTCTACCTGTCACAATTCACCCAACTCTAACGAATGATTTGCCACGATCTCCTTCATGCTGTGAAACGCACCTGTTCGCATGATCATTACTGAAGAAACATGTATCAAAAGCCTTTAAGCATGTGATTAGTCATAAAAAAAAACAAAATCATGGGAGAAATTTGCTTAAAAACCGGCAATTTCGACGCGCACGATATTCTTGTAGCGCCGCTGTGTAAACTTTTGGTAGTTGCACTACAAGAATAATTTGAATTCAATTTTGGTGTTGTTTTAATCATTATTTCCACTTTGAATGAGCTTTAAGTGTTAAACTATGATCATGATGTTTTTTGTGAACTAATTAATCCATATAATGTCCTACAAAACCCTTCGGGACCTAAGGAAATAAAACATAAGAAGAACCTAAAGGCAAAAATTGAAATTTTCACTTAAAACCAAAAATTTTCCAAAGTAAATCAAAGATCAAAATCAAGCAAATAAGCAAACTTAGAATAAAAATAACAATCAAAACATAAATTTTAAGAAACAAGTTCCTGACTTAACATTTGGCTCTAGCTGCGGGATGAAGTCCTCCCTGTGAGGCTTCAAGAACCTGTAGACCAGTGCCTTCTTTTCTGCTACCTACTTGTCTGCAAAATTTCCATTGGGTTATGGAGTCCTTATTATGCTTCACTCACACCAGTATATACAATGAAAAGTGAAAATCTCCTCAACGACTGTAAAAATGCTTGAGGAATCATCCATTGACAGGACTTGACAATTCCTCACCTTCCAAAGACTGCAGGACAAAAGTGTTATTCTCCAAAATCTTAGATACTAGGAAAGGGCCAAACTAGAGGTTGTCAAACTTACCGTGCTTCCATTTTTTCTCTTTCCTTGCATCCCACCTTAAAACCATATCACCAACTGAGAAAGTGTTTTCTTTGATGTTCCTGTCAAATCTGCTTTTGATCTTCAATCTGTACAACTGTGCTCTTTCTTCTACCTTTTCCCTGTTCTAATGCAACTCTATCATCTCATAAATCCTTCTCTACATATCATTTGTCTCTTCCTGAGAATTCTGAAGAAATTTCATCACTGGGATTCCCAATTGAACAGGAAAAACTACATCTCTACCATAAACTAACTGGAAAGGAGAAGTTCCAATTGCTTGTTTGACTATTATCCTATCATCCCACAATGCATATATCAGCATTGAATCCCAGGACCTCTTGTTATGTTTGAGTAACTTTCTGATACTCTAAATGATGTTTTTATTAGAGGATTCAGCCAAACCATTACCCTGGAAATAGTAAGGAGTGGAATGTTTCAGCAAGATACCATTATTTTCACAAAAGGCCTCCATTGGCTTGGACTTGAAAGCCTTTGCATTATCTGTTACCAATTTCTGAGGACAGCCAAACCTACTCAGGATATTCTCCTCAATAAATTCCATGATGACTTTGCTTGTGGCATTGCTAGTAGGGATGGATTCCACCCATTTGGTAAAGAAGTTTGTTGCAGTTAGGATCCACCTATGTTTCCCTGAGGAAGTTGGATTTATTTCCCCAATAAAATCCAGAACCCATTGCTGGAAAGGAGCACTTACTGCAATAGGATTTAAGGGAAATGACAGCAATTTTTGTTTGCCAGCAAACTTCTGACAAGGAATACAGGCTCTTACCTGCTGATAAACATCTGCAAACAAAGAAGGCCAATAATATCCAGCTCTTAAAATCCTGTATGCTGTTGGATTCCAGTACTTATGCCCTCCATAAGCACCCTCATGAGATTCACAAATTACTCCTTCAATTTTAGATTTGTCCAAACATCTGAGTAGAATACCATCTGGGTCCTTCCAGAACAACTTCTCTTCTACTAGACAATACTTAGTAGCTTTAAGCTTTAAGGATCTAGCATCTTTCCTATCTAGATGCTCAGGACATTGCAAAAACAACAGAAAATACACAATGTCTGCAAACCATGTGGATGCTGAATAATAGTCCATGATCTTCTCTTTTTCTAGTATTTCTTGATCTTCTTCCTGAGCTAATTATTCAGCCATGACATGCAATCCCAAAGCCTGACAATTTGATTCAGCCAGCATCTTGGCTAAACCTTGTCCCTTGACAAGTTTGGTAGGTCTGATATCTACATCATACTCCATGATTTTAGCAATCCACCTGCCTCTTTTCCATTCACTATCAGGCTGTGTCAAAGCATCTTTTATAGCAGCATTAGGCACAAATAAAATAACTTTAGAATGCGGAACATAGATTCTGAAAAACTTTAAAGATTTTACCAGAGCATAGGACTGTTTTTCTAAGATACTGTATTTCAGTTCAGAATCCCTGAGAGTTTTGCTGAAAAATGCAATAGGCTGCTCCAATCCTTCTTTATTCTTCTGCAACAGAACAGCTGCTATTGTATCCTCTGATGCAAATGAGAATGTAATAAATTCTCTAGTAAAATATGGGCTTACTAATACAGGAGCTTCAGTAAGAGCGATTTTAATCTTCTCAAATGCATTCTTTGCCTCAGTAGTACATCTAACTTCTTGATCCTTTTTCAGCATGACAGTGATCTGTTTAATAGTCTCAGCAAAGTTTGGTATAAACCAACACAAAAAGTTGATTTTACCAATGAATGATTGGACATCCTTTTTACTCCTGGGTAAACTTATTTTCAATATAGCTTTTACCCTTTCACGATCACTCCTTATACCATCAGTAGACACTAAATGACCAAGCAATTTACCTTCCTGTACAAAAAAGTGTGACTTCTTTGGATTCAAGGACAAGCCAAACTTTCTACACTTCAGGAAATTCTGCTTCAAATGTTTCAAATGTTCATCATCTGATTGTGAGAAAATAGTAATATCATCCAAGTAGATTACCACAAACTTGTCCTTTTCTCTGACAAAGGCAATATCCATAGCCCTCTGGAAAGTGGCTCCAGCATTCATTCGACCAAAGGGCATCTTATCATACATGAAAGTTCCCCAAGGATTAGTGAAATTTGTCTTCTCCTTATCATCAGGATGCATAGAGATATGATTGTACCCTGAGAAACCATCAACCATTGAGATCCTCTGTGCCCCAACTACTTTCTACAATATTTGCTCAATTTTAGGCAGAGGATAATTATCCTTTAGGGAAGATCTATTCAAGTTTCTGAAGTCAACACATAATCTGATTTCTCCATTCTTTTTCCTAACAGGAACCAGATTAGCCACCCATGAAGAATACCTAAGCGGTACTATGATCTTGGCATCCAACAGCTTCTTCACTTCTTTTTCAATTATAGGAAACAAGGATGGATTAATCCTTCTTAATTTCTAACAAAAAGGTTTGACATTTGGTTTTAAAGGGACTTTATGTTGTATGATTCATGTGTCATAAGTTTTCATTTCCTCATAAGACCATGCAAAAACATCTACATTCTCTTTTAACAGTTTAATATACCTGTTTATTTGTTCAGTTGTAAGTGATTCAGAAATTTTGACCATTCTAGGATGTTCTGCAGAACCAATATTACACTCTACCACATTCTCTTCTGAAAAATGAACAACAGGATTTGAAAGTGTATCATCCTTTGTAAATATTCTTTCCAGAGGTACCAAACCTTTTGGGATGAAGTTGCTTTTTAGTTCAATAATTTTATGTCCAGCTATCTCATCTTCAGATATCTCATCCACCTGTCCCTCTTCTTCATCCTCCTCTTGATCAATCAAGGAATTTCAAAACTCATGTGTAAGCTCTAGGAACCTTTTAATCTCAATGTCATATTCAAATACTCTCCACTGCTTTATATTATCAGGTACAGAGGGCCTATACCTCACCTCAATGGGATATCTCAACTGAGTGGTCTTGGGGATTCTAAAGTGTGTGGAAGCTAAGGCTAATGAATCTGCAGTCTGATTATGGTCTCTTGGAATATGAGTAATGTTAAAAGCTACAAATTAATTCTCAAGCATGTCCCACACCTCATTTCGATAGACTTTCAACAAATCGTGCTTCACTTGATAGTTTCTCTTCACCTGCTGAACAACTAATTCGGAGTCGCCAAATGCAGCAATCTGCTGAATTCCCAAATATTTAGCAGCTTTTAATCCTAACAGCAAAGATTCATATTCAGTAGTATTGTTAGTGGTAATAAACTCCAATTTATACATCAGCTTTACTGTTTCACCTCCAAGGGATATAAGAAGAACCCCTGCACCTACACCTTCTTTACAAGAGGACCCATCAAAGTATAACTGCCACAACTCATCTTCTTGCTCTCTGCTACATTTTACTGGTTGCTCTTTTTCAACCTGCAGTAAACCAGTAGTATTGTCCTCCTCACTAAAATGTAACATGCAAGTACCTAGGTCTTTATCAACAGCATACAGTGGGTGATTGGTAAGGTTCTTGTCATCTGTCACAATATAAGAAAATTGAAGTTCTCTGTATAGCCTTCTATTTTCTCCTCCAAACACACGAATAGTAGCATATGATAAATCCATTTGTAAGGTCCCACCAACCTTCTTTTCCCAAGACCTAGAGAGAAGTAGCCCAAACTTCGGTTTAATATCAACTACCACAACATCCATGATCACACTTTTCATAGGTAACTGAGCCAGACTGACAACCATGTCCTTTATTACCCCTAAACGCTTCACTGCTCGAGAATCAAAGGCATACAGATCATGATAGGGTTTGGTAATACTCATCCCTAAAACTTCCATAATAGCCTTTGGCATTAAGTTGTGTGAGGCTCCCGAATCTAACAAGCAATTATGAATCATCTGTTCATGGACTGTTAGGGTGATGTAGAATGGAGGTGAAGCACCTGCTTCATTTTCAGTCTTTTCAGCCAGGGCTGATCCAATGAAAATCCTGGGGTTTTCTTCTTGCAAATTTACTGGGTCTGAAATGGGCTGATTGCTTGTTGAATTAAGCATTTTAAGGACTGATTCTTTATATGAAGGGTTTTTTATCAATTCAGTTAAAGGTACAGGAATCTTTAACTTTCTGAATTCATTCTCCAAACTGAAATTCTAGACAGTTTTATTTACCTCTTCAGTCTCTGTGGTCTTCTTTGGTTTCTTGGAAACTTGTCTCTTCTCGATCACAGGATCAGATGATTGCTTAGTAGGGACAACTTCCTTCTTCTTTGGGACTTGTACCACCTATTTTGGACCTGACCTCAGGTTCACAGTCTTTTTAAGCTCATTCTGACAGACATCAGCAGTTACATCAGTCTTTTCCAGACCTGAATCATCCTCTGTTTTGAACATGTCAGCATCATAATATTCTGCATTTAGAAATTCTTCCTCAATGACAAAACCCCCAGACAATGCTTCTCCAAAATGATTCATATCTTGATCAGTCTCTTCAAAGATCAGCTCATCATCAACTTCTTCCTCATTAGCCACATTGTTCTGAAGAGGTGGTGGCACTCTTTGGTCCTCATTTTCTCTCCTTTCTCACTGGATATCATTATTCCTTCGTTCTCTATGCATGAAACGGGGAGCAAATTGCCTTCTAAACTAATTCTGATTATTAGGATTTTGTTCACCTTCTAGAGCAGGCTTGCTGGAATTTTTCTTGAGCTCTAATTTTTTCAAATTTGTAGTCAGAATCTTCACCAACTTAGCCATTTCATCCATTTTCTTTTCAGCAGAATGAGAAGCTGAACCTCCTGACACTTCTTCCTTCTTTCCTTTTCTGTCATAGATTTGCTGAGTTGTTTCCTCCTTCAATCTATTGGAAGCCAGTATATTAGATTCTACCTCCAATGCTGCATCCTGCATATTCAATAAAGAAATAGGTCTCCTTTCTCTCATAAGTAAGGAAAATTCATGGTCAAAAGCATTTGCATATGTCAGTTTTGCACAGGTTTATGTAGGCTTTATTTCTGCAGGAATCCTACTGTACATCTTGTAAAACCTCTTTGAAAAGTCTGCAATTGTTTCATCCTTTTTCCTCCTAAGAGCTCCAGACTCAGTTATGTAGTATGTATGGTATTTGGTGTCACCCCATTGTCTCATGAAGAGATCACTAAGTTCTTCAATGATAGTGATGGAATTAGTAGGCAACTCCCTGAACCATTTCCTTACATCACCATCAAGGCTCTGAACAAACATTCTCATCCATACATCCTTAGCCTCGATGTTTTGGTTATCGGCATAACTAAGGAAAGCTTCCCAATGTTCTTCAGCTGTGGTTTCCCCCTGTCCATTGAACCTAGGAATATATTTTTGATAGTCACCCCCAGGCAGTGCATTCAAGGGCTAAGGCAAGACCAATGGTGCATATCTGGCTACAACCATCCTGTCCATCATGTCTATGGGCTGATTTTGGGCTGCCATTTTTGGACTAACTGATTTTGGTGATGAAGAGGTTTGGCTAGAACTTGGATGAAAAGGATTTTTACCTAATTTCAATTGAAAGTGAGGTATCTTACCAGGAGAGGCAGTTTTAGCTTTTCTGAAGGATTGAGGGTTAGTAAAAATATGGAAACTACTGTCAGGAATTGTTGGTTTTACCCAAGGTGAAGTTTCTTCTTCTTTTCTTGACACAAACGAAGCTAATGAACCACCTAAATGGTCAGGGTCAGATAGAGAGGGAAATGACTGAGATCTTCTAATATTTCTTGCTGTCCTCAATATCTGTTCAGGGTCTGTAACACCCAATTGCAATGGTGAATTAGGTCTGTTCCTAGTTCCCACTCCTCTAGTAGCCACTGTGACATATATGCTGAAAAATAGCCTTAAAGATATGCTAATTTAAGTTCACCTATTAAAACCAGAAAAAGATAAGTATCCCAGGGAAAAATATGTTTCAACTTCGCTCCCCGGCAACGGTGCCAAAGATGTTTGTGCCAGAAATTGTTTCCAAGGCTATAAAGAAACAAGCCAACACAATCTCAAATATTCAATCAGGTAAAAGTAGGGTTTAGGGTTTTATTGAAAGGTTTTTGTGGTTGTAAAGTCTGGTGGCTAAAGGGAATACATTCATGAGTCAAGCAGGAACTAAATCATAAATAAATAAGAGCATAGATGCATAATATAATCACCAAGTACCAATCAGAGTATAATCTTAAAGTTCATTTATAACTGACAAGCATTACAAGTAAAGAAACCATAAACCAGCAATGAAAATATCAGTAAAGTAGCTAAACAAGCTAAAAAATGAAGCTAAAACATAGTCTGAAGGGTGATTTAGATCATATATTTCATAGTACTATTCAATAAATAAACATGAGAGTTATGTACTTAACTCATAAACAAGTCCAAGACCTCCTTAGCCAGCCAAAAAGTAGAACCCTCTTCTCTCTTTCTCATCTACCTAAATACTATTTCTCAAAAAATCAGTTAGGGTTGAAACCCTAACTGTCTTCAGCCAAGTCATCGATGGGATAATTGTCAAATTACAATTTACAAAATAAAATATTTCTTCAAAAAAAACATAACAAACAATTGACTAACTAACAAACTCAAAGGTCTTTTGTAGCCTTAGCTAGTAAGGTTATTCCATCCAAAGCTTGGGCCTTCTTCTTGGATCTCTTTTGCTTAGCTTCCATGTCTGCTAACCTTCTTGTAAGTTCTTCATTCTGCTGCTGCAAGCCTTTGACAGTTTGCTTCAACTCTACACATTGCAAATATGTGGCTCTCTTCGTCTTCAGGGCTTCCTTGCACTCTATAGTAAGCTCTTGATAATGGTCATTTACTTCCTACAAATCCTCCCTAATTCTTCTGTTTACTAGGATCAAGCCATCATTCACTTCCTACATGTAATCCAATTGATGCCTGTATTGTTTGATGGTTCTCTGTAGGTTTTGATTGTCTGAATCAAAAACCTTCCCTGCTGTAGTATCCTGCATCTCACTGGGTACCCATGGAATATCTAGTTTTCTGAAAATGTCTTCAACTTCTGGCAATGAATCTGAAGACACACCAAGAACCATACGAATTTCTTGATTAGCTGCATCAGTAGGTGTTGTTTCCTCTATCAACTGCTGGTCTTCAGAATGAGAGACTTCAACCTCCTTTTTCTGTTGCTCTTTAAATATTTCACTTCTTAACTCTAAAAAGACTGCTGATAATTTAGTCTCGGTGAGACTAACCTCTTCTGCTGACTTCGATGGCTTTTTCCCCTTTGTATGATGAGAAACTGGAGTTTTTAGAATTGCTTCCTTCTCAATCTTTGGTTTTTCATCTGAAGAATCATCATCAAGTACAGTTACCTCTTTTGCATTTAATCTAGGGTTTAACAATTTTTTCATACTGAGCCTTAACTTGTTTCTTGGCCTAGTTTTTGGTCTCCATGTTGAGGCAAGCTTTCCCATCATCTTAAAACTTCTACCTTGATGTTTAATTGTAGAAAACTCCATAGCTGCAACTTTGGTCTTCTTTTTCTTTGACCTCTTTGCTTTATCTTCTTGACTACAGCATTCCCTGTATGTGTTAACCCTAGAATCAGTTTTGACAGTAAATTCATCTTCTTCTAAAAGATATCCTTCATGCTCTGATAGAATAGTGATGGGGATTCTTTGCTGGACCTAGATGTTTTCTTCCTTTACAACAATCTCCTTTGTGATAACAATTTCCTCCTTCATAAAAGTTTCTGCTGGTGCCCTATCTCGCACAGGATGATCTTCCTTTTCTGTAAATAGTGAACTTTTGGATTTATTATCAGCTGAAGACTGTTGATGTTCATAGTTTGCATTTGAGGGCTCTGGTACTTCTTCAATTTTAACTTCCTTTTTATCTTCAGACTTGATTTCCTGACCTAGTTTCCTCACTAGGTTTTTCCCTTTGTCTACATGTTTTTTTGTTTGCTGCACTTCTTTCTTAATTTGAAAACCAGACCAAAAGAGGAAAAAATGCCATGTTTTTCCCTCTCTTTGAAGGGCAGTACTGATAATCAATTTGATCAAACCATGATGGAAAATAGACTGTGTAGTGTGATCCTGATGCCCCTTAACTCTACTTGACATCTTCTGCAAACTTTTAAACAAAAAGAAAGGAAGACTCATTCTGGATTCACCAACCAAATACTGTAAGAACCTAAAATGATATTTGAAGACATAGGAATATCTTCCCTCACAGGTGATATAACTTTGTAGGACTTTAATGGGCTCCACCCACTCATCTCTGAAATTTTGAATTAGTATTCCTTTGCTCCAGTTTGGAGTAATGCCAGGTAAAAGGTATCTTTGGGCATTAAAGGTGAAAGGCAGCTTCTTGAACCACATTTCACCTTCATTTCTGACTCCTGTAGCTTCAGAAACTAGCTCCACATTCAACTTAAACTTTAGAGTATCAAATACCACCATGTCTTGGTTATAGCATTGAGAAAATTTATAAGAGACCTCAGTGTTATAGCTATCAATCTTCTTGAAAAAATCCAACGAACCAGCATTCTGAAATAGCTCTGCACAACCAAGAAATTGGTCAATCCATCCCAACTCAGTGGGCTCAGCCCTATTTGTTTTGCCACTTTTTCCCATCTACTTTCAATGACTAAAACTTGTGTAATATTAAAACCATCTAAATGACCTGACAGTTCTTTTTTCTTCTCAATCTTCTGAAGTTTTAACAGTCAGCTTTGTTTGATTCTCCTTGACTATTTTTTTCTTAATTTTTTAACAGTCAGCTTCTGTTTTCGATAAAGGAAAATTTTTTCACTGATATTAAGTAATTAGGTCAACAGAGTGCCAAACTCTCCAATAAAACTGCTGCTGAAACTAACTATCATCCAAGCTATTCATTTAGATGCTAGATCATCTCTAGAATGCATGACAACATCTGTGTGTTATGGCTCTGCTCAAATAGTACACTTGGCTCTTTTTAATGCCACATATGAGCTATCTCTTTTGCATAAAGATTTTGCATCAGTGCTCCCAAATGCCTACTTCTTAGATCAACTTGTGATTTGTTTATCTAGTCAATGAAAAGATATGAGAGCAATCCTATGTCTACTCACTTTTTGCTCTGACTTGTATTTAACACCAAAACCAGTCAATTTCAAACACCTAATCAGACTAGGTCTTCATGCAATTCACATGCTCAGCTCCTTCATTGCATTGTTTACAGGTAACAACTAAATCTGTGAAACCATGGTCACCACAAATTGAACAGAGCTTCACCTTACAACATTTTCAGGTCTTGACAGGGTAATTGTTCAATGAAACTATTATTTTCCAACTTATCACTTCCTAAAGAATTCCAAAACCCTTTTAGATTGATATCTGATCGTAGGGAGTTTTTTAACAGCATAAATTACAGCTTTCCTTAATCAATTTTATCATAACAAGATTTAGAGAAGAAATGCCCAATTTAGCTGCCACTTTCAGGTTAACGCAGAATACCTTATTGATGTCTTGTTGCAGATGTTTAAAATCAATGCCTGAGCTATCTGATTGTCAAATTTAACTATACAAGTGTCTTCGGGTGTCCAATTTGCTTCCAACTGGTGAAACAAGAAAGCCCTAAATCTTCTCTATAACCCTGAAAGCCCTAACTCCCCTTTGTAACTGCAACTTCCGGATTTTGTGAAAATTTTCTTGCTCCACTTAGTCTCTAGTTCCGTAATGCATGTATGGAGAACTCCTTTCACTTCATTCTAGGCTCGTTTGTCTACCTGTCACAATTCGCCCAACTCTAACGAATGATTTGCCATGATCTCCTTCATGCTGTAAAACGCACCTGTTTGAATGATCATTACTGAAGAAACACGTATCAAAAGCCTTTAAGCATGTGATTAGTCATAAAAAAAAATCGTGGGAGAAATTTGCTTAAACACCGGCGATTTCGGCGTGCGCGATATTCTTGTAGCGCCGCTATGTAAAATTTTGGCAGTTGCGCTACAAGAATAATTTGAATTCAATTTTGGTGTTGTTTTAATCATTATTTCCACTTTGAATGAACTTTAAGTGATAAAATATGATCATGATGTTTTTTGTGAACTAATTAATCCATATAATGTCCTAAAAGACCCTTCAGGACCTAAGGAAATAAAACATAATAAGAACCTAAAGGAAAAACTTGAAAATTTCACTTAAAACCAAAAATTTTCCAAAGTAAATAAAAGATCAAACTCAAGCAAATAAGCAAACTTAGAATAAAAATAACAATAAAAACATAAAATTTTAATGAACAAGTTCCTGACTTAACAATCATCATCATCATCATCATCACCATCATCACCATCAGCTTCATCATGTTGATCACCATCGCCTTCAACATCATGATAATTAGATGTAGCATCTATCTTCTCCATGAACGAAAATCCAATGATGAGACTTCATGAATAAGACAATTCAAAAATGAATATCAAGAATGTTAAAATATACAACCATCTTAGCTTATTAAATGGATAAACCTAGGAAATATGTTTTTATTGGACATTAAATGGACATCCTTTTTGTGAAAATTGGGTCATGGTGCTCCAATGTGACAAGCACATTGATACTTTGAAAACAAGAATGTATTGGTGCTCCAATGTGACAAACACATAGTTTTTAAATTGTAATGATGTAGACGATGATGACGACGACGATGATGATGATGATGGTAATGGCGATGATGACTGTAATGATTCTGACGATGATGAAGATGAAGATGAAGATGATGATGATCACCATGATGATGAAGATGATGATGATGCTGATGATGTGAATTATGATGATGGTCAACATCATCATCATCGTTGTCGTCGTCAACATCATCATTTATGTTAACAATTTGGTATCATCGTCGTCATCATCATCATCATCATCATCATTTCATTGTAGGGATTAGGTGAGATTGTAGAGACTAGGTGAGGTAGCCATCATCATCATCATATTGTAATAAAAAATACTATACTATAAGTTAAAAATACATACAATAAAAAATACATATACCTAAGTTAAAAATATTATTAGAGCTCACGGTTCACATTTGGACCTCACTGTTCGCATTTGGAGCTTAGATTTGGAGCTATTATAGCTCATGGCTCACATTTAGAGCTCAAAGTTTGCATTTGGAGCTCACGGTTCTTATTTGGATCTCACGGTTCGCATTTGGAGCTCACCGTTTGCATTTGGATCTCATGGCTCAATGGGTAAGCATCACCTCATTTTTGGGGCATGTTGTGACAGGGGTTTTGGGCATGCTGTGATTTTTTGGGCTGTTGTGATAGGGTTTTTGGGCATGCTCCTCGAAAATATTCATTAAAAACCCCCATTTGTAGAGAGGAGCCACAAATGGTAGAAGCGCCCAAGAAGTTTGATTAATCCAATCCTACAGAAGTTAATTGACAAAACTAGGATTTCTATTGTATGTATAGTTTCATTTTATGAATACAATATAGATTCGTCATTTCTGTGTGTGAAGTAATGCATCTTTAGGTATTATACTTTAATGGTGAATATTAGTTATCTGTGTCATGAACAAATTATGTGCATGAATCCTGATAAAAATACATATTTTGCTCTCTGTGAATGTATTCCGATCTATACTTTGTTGATGTATTCCTAACTTCAGAATGTATTCACTTGTATATCATATGTATTGTACCCTGATGTTTATTCTAGGAACTGTTTGTAATGTATTTTATTCATGCCATGCCCCGATATTCCTATCAAGAGATTCAATAATGTAAAAAATTCATGTAAATTCATTGTCGGTAACCCTCCTATTGATCAAGGGTTAAAGTCCTCACAGTTGTGGGGCACTAGGGTTATTAGACTCTCCTAGAGAAGTCGGCCCTAGGTGAGTTAATGTAAGTCGGGTCATTAGTACCCTAGTTGTGGTTACTCAAGCCTACATAATTGAGTTAGGATTACATGAGACTACATAACAGAGTTAAAGGTTAAGTGAACGAAAGAATATAAATAGAGAGTGAGAGTCTCTATTTATCACACACACACTCACTCAGTGGGGTGCATGAGTGAGAGAGAAGAAGCTGGGATTAGAGAATGATACAACTGCTGTCAGAGATCATACTTATGTTTATGGGTTTTAATTTTGTTTTTTATTCCATCTCTGAGGAATTTGTGGGGTTTTCTTCTTTATGGTTTCCTCGAAGAAAATTCTTTGTGTCTCTTGTCTCTTGTGTTTATTGAGGTGCATGTTATTCTCTTAGATAAGATCCTAAGATAATGCTAGCTTGTATGATAAAAATCCAACATGGTATCAGAGCTAACCTGAGAATAAGACATTTTGCAGCTGCATAAGATATGGCTTCTTACTTTTTGGTTCTCTCTCCACAATGCATCAGAAAAGGTATGCTAGGATAACTCTCCATTGAAGGGCACATCTTTCTGTCAAAGCAGAATTTGATTCCAGGCATTTTCAATTTTTGGTGCGAGAAATTAGGGCTTTTTACAGAAGAAGAATTTTTTGAGTGATCCTAGCATAGGATTTCTCTCTTCATAAAAATCGAATTTTAGAGACCTCGGTCAATATTTTTGGTTGGGTGTAACTGGGGGAAATTCAAACCCTAGTTTGACCCTAAGCTAGAAAAACCCTAAACACTAAAACTGATAAGTTTTTGTAAATTCGTTATATATCAGGATTGTAGAAGTCTTAGGGGAAACAAATTTCACAAGTCAAAGACACAATCCTAATGTACACTGTGTCCAAGTTTCAGCCTCAGATTACCTATATTCTAGGAGATATGATTCCTCCAAGTTAGGGTTCCAGCCTCTTCTAGGATTCATCCCTAAAACATGACACCTCGAAAGAATTGCTATATATCAAGCTACGAAGGTCCAAATGAAATTTATCAAGATGTTATAGATAGGGCACAGATTTTAATTTCTATGGTAGAATTTTTATACCTCGAAGATGAAACAGTAACACGTCGAAGTCGGTACAACTTCGCTATATTGCACAGTCCTGAAAAAGCTCACCTTGGGAAAACGTCATAAGTCCCAATTGGTGAAACCAATTATGATAAAACCTATGGTATATGAACAATAATAGACAAGGTTACCATAGTACATAATTTAAGACACAAAGGTGTATTACTTTCAGAGATACCGTAGAAACAGTATCAAGAATTTATGCAGAAGAAATTGGTAAACTAGGGCTTCCTGTTTTGGGAGCTTCCCTCCACTGTTTTCATAAAAGGAGTACACTGGACATGCTGCATTATAGAGGTATATCTTTCTATCCAATCAGATCTGAAAGATTCCAAGTTTTGAAAATTATGGTTTCTTTGACAAACCCTAGATCAATGAGCTTCAGAACAAATATGGGCACCTCAAATCGGTAAGATCTAATCTTTTGCTATTTTCATTTGAGGTTCTCATTTCAAAGTCATCTATGATATCAGCTTGATGATAAGCTTGGTGAAGTTGACAATTTCAAAGCATTGAATTATATGATCTCTCTGAATAAAATGAATTGGACACCTACACAAGTAGAGAGGTTCCAGTTCCAGAGGGAGATGAGGCTAAAAGCCTTACACAAAAAGAACGTGGTCAAGGCCAAGAAGATCATTCTTGATTAAATCATGGATCACCTTATACCACAAGTGTATTCCCTAAAGACAACGAAAGATATATTTGATTCCTTGACCAAGCTATTTGAAGGGAAGAACATAAATTGGAAGATGACCTTAAGAAACCAATTGAAGAATGTGAAGATCCAGAATGCAGAGAACATACAGTCATACTTTACAAGGGTCTCTCAAATCAAAGAACAACCTGAAGTAGAGAAGAGAAACGATGCTATTTTGAATGAAGAAGATGATGAAGATGAAAGCTCAAGAAGGAGTCTACCCACGAAAAAAATAAAGATAAGTATTCAATTGTCATTTCATGATATTGTTTTGTTATGCATTTGTTTATATTCAGTTGATGTATTATGCATGGTAGAATGTTTGCATTAATGACACTATACTACTAATACGGATGTGATGGGTAAGTAGCTCATGGTGCTATACAAATATCAATTGCTACTTATCTAGAATGAAACCTCTTTGCTGAAATATTGGATTAGTGCACAATCTCAATGTTGTCCTGGTAGAGATGGAAGGAATCTAGAAAGTTTTCGTGAGATATGGATTAATGTTGTATTGGCTAACATAGTTGCATGATCATATATTTATGCATAAGAATTTGCCATTATCAATATGCCTTATGAAATGTTTCTAACCATACAACTAATGCATTTGACTTGTAGGAAATATCACGTATGATCACATACAAGCAAAGAAGGATGAGACTTGTTCCGAAGAACAAGTGACGACATCATTGATGAAGAACCTTCCAAAAAGTAGCTAAGAAGAAAGGGAAGGAGTGTACCTATTCAAGAAGAATGATGTCTAGGATGCAGTATTGAGACCTAAAGAGAAGTTCGTAGATCCAACATGTAGTAGATGGAAACATCATGGGATACAAGGAAAGATTCATAGCACGAGGATTTTCACGGAAAGAAGGCATAAACTACGAAGAGACATTTGAAGCCATTAGAAGCTAAGACACATGATAGGTAGAATCATGTTGCAAATGAAACAAGGCCTTGTATGAGCTCAGAAGACACCCATGGGATAACACATACATGATGAGCTTGATGAAGATCTTAACCTTTTCTACAAGGTTGAAGATGAAAGCCTATAGAGGATGACAAGCTCACAGATGGGTGCGACAAGAACTTTTGAAAAGGTTCAAGATAGAGGATCTTGGTATCCAGTGACCCTAGATGGATACATAGAATAATAGTAGCAGAGGAAGCTACTTGTCACTCTGATACAAAATGTTTCAGTGCATAGAGTACGAAAGACAGAGGGAGAATGATGCTTCACTTCAGAGGGAGTGACTGCAAAAGATCTTGATTGTTCAACATGGTACGACAAGATGGACAAATTATTGATGAATCCAGGCTCTAATTAGAGTAAAGCAGATTCCAACCTTTGCTTCAAGGTTGAAGGCAGAAGACCAGTGATGCTCATGTTATATGTTGATGACTTGTTTTTGACAAAAAAAAAAGGAACTCATCAAAATTTCAAGAAGGAGACTTGTTTCCAAGTTTGAGATGAAGGACTTGGATATGATGCACTGCTTTCTAGGCATGGAGTTGTGGCAGAATCTCCTTAGGACAAGGGAAGTATGCAGTAGAGATATTGAAGAGGTTCAGGATGATGGAATGCAAGGCCATAACCACATCTATGGCATCAAACCTAAATCTATTGAGTGATGCTTCATCAGAAGCACTTGATGCTATGATGCATCATCAGATGATTGGGTCCTTGATGTACTTGAAAAATATGAGACTAAATATTTGCTTTGTTGTGAACACCTTTAGCCAGTTCCTAACAGATCCAAGACATGTTCACTTGATTTCTGTAAAGCATATTCTAAGGTACCTGAGGGGTACAGTTGATTATGGGATCAAGTATGAGGCGAATAATAATATTAACCTAGAAGGTTATGTTGATTCAGATTGAGAAGGAAGTGCCATCGATAGGAAGAGCACTTTAAGGTGCTTCTTGAGTATGGGATTGACTATGATCTATTGGTTTAGCAGGAAACAGTCTTGCATGGAACTGAGTATAGTTGAAGCAGAGTATGTCGCATCTTGTTCAGCTAGTTGTGAGGCAGTATGGTTGAGGAAGCTACTATCTGATTTATTTGATCTCCAGTTGGATGCTACTTGCATATATTGTGAAAACCATAGTTGTGTGAAGTTGTCAGAGAACCCAGTGTTCCATGACAAGTCAAAGCATATAGAGATCAAATATCACTATATTAGGGATATGGTGTAGAGAGGAGCAATGAAGCTCTAGTATGTTGCGACGGATGAACTGATAGCTTATGTGTTGTCTAAGCCACTGGCTAGAGTGAAGTTTGAATACCTCAGGGAGAAGCTTGGTGTTCTCTAGATCGAGGTTACCTCCAAGGGGAAGTGATCAGTCCATGAGCCATTCTGACATGGTGAGAGGATTGGTTCCTTTCATGGTCAAATGTGAGGGCTGAGCCATTATGTCATGGTGAGAGGATTGGTTCCTTCCATGGTCAAATGTGAGTGTTGAGCCATTCTAAGGTGACTATGAGATGTGTTCTCACATGATCAGATATAAGAACTGAATTCCATTCTCTGAATGGAGGCACCAGGTCAGTTACCAGGAATTTCATTCTGGGACTGAAGCTCAGCTTAAGTGCTAAGATGCCATTCTCTAGGAGAATGGAAGCAACTGGTCAGTTACCAGGAATTTCAGCATGGAACTGAAGCTTGGCTTAAGTGTTGAGATTCCATTCTCTAGGAGAATGGAGGCACCTGGTCAGTTACCAGGAATTTTAGTCTTGGATTGAAGCTTAGCTTAAGTGCTGAGATGTCATTCTCTGGGAGAATGGAGGCACCTGGTCAGTTACCAGGAATTTCAGTCTAGGACTGAAGCTCAGCTTAAGTACTGAGATGCCATTCTTTGGGAGAATGGAGGCACATGGTAAGTTACCAGGAATTTTAGTCTGGGACTGAAGCTCGACTTAAGTGCTGAGAGTCCATTCTCTGGGAAAATGGAGGCACCTGGTCAGTTACCAGGAATTTCAGTCTAGGACTAAGAGCCTTTCTGAAATGATGTGTGATGAGTTTCCTATCATGGTCATATATAAGTGTAGAGCCTTTCTGACATGATGTGTGATGAGTTTCCTATCATGTTCAGATATAAGTGTTGAAGAAGATGAAGACCTACTTGGAGGCTAGGCCTACAACCAGCATGAAGAAGGGCTGGATCTGTAGAAATTCCTATGACGGGAAGAATCAAGAGATAGCACTTGTGATGATGACCCAGTGATGATATAGATAGAGTGATGATCCACATCCATAGATGATGATCCAGTGGTGATGATCTAGCAGTGATGATCTAGATCGAGTGATGATCTAGATCCATTGATGATGATCCAGATCGAGTGATGATCCAAATCTAGTGGTGATGATCCATATCGAGTGATGATCTGGATCCAGATGAAGATGACTTGAAGATGAATATGATGAGAACTCAATGATGATCCAGATGATACAGAGAAAAATACTTGTGACGATAAATTGTGTCGATAGAATACCTTCCTAGTTAAGAGGGAGTGTTGATGCATTTGTAACTTCAGAATGTATTCACTTGTATATCTTATGTATTGTACCCCAATGTTTATTTTGGGAAGTGTTTGTAATGTATTTGAGTCATGTCATGACCTGATGTTCCTATTGGGATATTCAATAATGTAAACAAGTCATGTAAAGTCATTGTTGGTAACCCTCCTATTGATCAAGGGTTAAATTCCCCATAGTTGTGGGGCACTAGGGTTATTAGACTATCCTAGAGAAGTTGGACCTAGGTGATTTAATGTAATTTGGGTCATTAGTACCCCACTTGTGGTTACTTGACCCTACATAATAGAGTTACGATTACTCGAGCCTACATAACAGAGTTAAAGGTTAAGTTAACAAAAGAATATAAATAGAGAGTGAGGCTCTCTATTTATCACACACACTCACTCACTTAGGCACATGAGTGAGAGAGAAGAAGCTGGGATAAGAGAAATAGACAACTGCTGCTGGAGATCATCTTTATGTTTTCGTGTTTTACTTTTGTTTTTTATTCTATCTCTGGGGGAGTTACGGGGTTTTATCCTTTATGGTTTCCTTGAGGAAAATTATTTGTGTCTCTTGTCTCTTGTGTTTATTGTTGTGCATGTTATTCTCTCAGATAAGATCCTAAGATAATGCTAGCTTGTATGATAAAAACCCAACATACTCGATCCATATGTAAAATAAAATTCATTCTGGCTTGTGATTGTGTAAATTCCATGTTTAGCATATCCTCGGTCAATCCATCTACAAGTTCAGTAATGTATTCAACAAAATATATGTGAGGTATTCAATAAGATTCTATTATTTCCATGATTGCCTCATGTTTTCTTCTTTTCATTGTCACCAAATCTCTCCCTTAACACCTTAAAATGATAATAAACCTTATTATGAAACCCTCCCACTATATAATATATCTTTTAACCTCTTAAGGATAGGGAGTCAAATTCCAAATTTTTCTCATAGCTTGAATAAATGAATAATTCTTCAAGTAGGATGTGTTCAACATGAACCATGTACTATGTAGCTTGGGTGTTTCATAACTACAAGAGAACTTATAATTGGTTGGTGATTATATAAGGGGAAGTCTCTCAACACCTAAATTAGTCTTCTGCCTTTATGCTCGAAGAAAAAGAATCTGTGTTCGCATGTAATATCTATTGCTCTCTGTTCAGACTTATATTTTGATCAACATGTTTTTATTCCTATATTTCTAGTGATATATGCTTATCACAACATGTATATACTCTGTAATTTTGTTCTTAGTATCTTAAATTACATATTAGATGGTCTTAATTCCATTAAGACACCCTTTTGACTAATTGTTTAGTGTTGAAATATTGGCCAAGCCTAGAGCATGGCCTTTTAAGTTAAACACAACCTAAATAACATGGTAAATCTGGTTTAACCCATGTTCAATAATGGCATCTTCCAACCTTGGTGAGATAAAATTGCAACTCCACCTCTATCTTTATCATGGTTTGTGAAAAATACAATAGAATCTACCCATATTCCTTAAAGGGATAGTTTAATTTCTACTAAGCACCAAACATCAAGTTTAGAAACAACATTTGTCACTCTTTGAACCACTGATTTTTTACTATAGAATAGTTAATTAGCTCCTGTACCTTCCATGATACTACCTTGTTTCTGCGTTGAGGCTTAATGGGCCTGGACTATTGGATAAAGCTTGGGTGGGTGCATGAGTGTCTCAATTCTTACCAACAAGGAATACGATTTTATGCTATGGTGAAGACTATCGAACTTTGGGTGTTGGCAGTATTGATGTATAACAAACATAAGGAATAAGAAATGGGCAGAAAAAAAAAAAACATCAATATATAAATAAAAAGTGATATAATTTGCTAATAAAAAATGATATAACTTGCTAACTTTAACATGATACTAATCATGCTAACTTTAACTTGATACTAATCATGTTCTAGAAAACTCAGGTTATCACATAATCTAGTCAACCTTGAAGAAAAACTGATTTTTGAAAAGAGGACAGTATAGTATTTTGTAAAAACTTAATACTACATCAATGCGAAGGAATGTGACAGATATAGTTCAAAAGAATACACAAGGGACCAAGTACGAATGTGCTACCAATGTGCACCCCCATGGTGCTGCTCTATTTAGCTTACTCAACCCAGAATTAGGTATGAATGTTGTCTTTTCCCACATTCATCCCATAATTAGAAATGAATATTGTTTTAGGGCTGCTTGAGGCCACAAATAGACATAGAATTTCCCATAGTGTTGTAAAAAAGGTATATACCTATCTAAAAAGTAATCTTTGTCATAGGATCACTTTTAGTAAACTCTAGGAAATGCATGACAAGGGTCAATGAAGTATTCTTAAGGTTGTATACTTCTACTATAATATTATTAACAAATACTAAAACTATCTATGAATATTATTAACATTATAGTTTAAGGGCATTCCTTCACACAGTAAACCAACAGTCTTGGGTATCTTTGACAAACTTTAAAGGGCATTGTCTTGTGACCTTATATAATATTTCTTAGCGAATTATGGAGGGAACCTTGGTGGCCTATGAAGGGAAATTGACTAGAAAACTCGGTATTCGAATGGATTCTAGTGAAGTTTTGAAAATGTGTTCTAATTCAATGCCACACTTATGCATGTTTCGGATTTGAACAACTAGTTTGGCTGATGAATAGCATTGGAGGGATGGAATTATGAGGGATTGATGTATAGAGAATGAATGTTTTCTCCTTGTGTTGCATAAGCAAGTATTGTGGTATTCAAACAATTTATCCAACATAAAATTTCAATACAGTATACTTTGAAAATCCTACCCTTTCCTTTCAGTTATAGAAATTGTCCTCATAATTATATACATCCTTTTTAAGCTTAGTGGTGTCATAGGATAGCTAGGGCATGGAACAGGAATTGTAGTATAAACGAAACAATTATTCCATGACCTTTTTAGGTCTACATTTCCTTTTTCTATCCTCTATGTTTACTCCTTTCTGTCATATCCTTGCACCTTAGACCTGCAAACTTCGGACTGCATTATTCATTTTTGCCAAAACCTGTGAACCCTAATTTCCCTATTGTTTGCCTATTGTTATCTCTCATATACCTCTCAACATTTGGTTGTAACCATAAATGATGGATGTTTTCCATTCCATTCAATTCAACCCTAAACATGAATAATTCCATTCAATTCAACCCTAAATGATTATTTGTGATGCAACTGATACAACCTCAAAACCATAATGGCTATTGAGACAAGATTCGGATGGGATTTTGTTGTGATGAGTTGGAATTTTTTCTAAGTTATATGTAAGCCTAGGGGTGTAGACTAAGGAGAGAGAAGTGGCTAAGAAAATGATTAATCGGACCAATGTAGACTGGAGAACTGACCTATAAATTGTATTCAGTATAATGATATCAACAGTATAATGAAGAACTGACCTATAAATTGTATTCGGTATAATGATATTAACATTATCTCATGCTTATAAGTCTTTCCAAGTTTTTTTCTGGTATTTTTCTATGTTTTTGCCAAATCTTTTTTTGGCCATGGTGTAGGTATAACATAGAACCAAACAAGTATTTGTCAGAACTGTCTTCCTCCAGCGAGGGGAGTTTGGGAAGGCTAGAAGAAAGTGAGACATCCAGTAGGTCTACAAGGGCTAGATCAATTAGATGTCATAAGATAAGAAGAAAATTCAATAAACACATGGAAATTTTTCTCAAAGGAGGGGGGGGCATGTTCCTATGATGATGAGACAGTGGGAGACATTGAGGTTCGCATAAGGTACAAACACTTAGTGAAACAATGGGTGCCTACAGATCTTCCTCAAGTAAACACTGATTTTTATGTGAATGAGAGGATATATAAAATTGCACCATCATCATTGAATGGATTGGGTTTGTTTTGCATGGATGACATAAAGGTTGGATACGCTAGATGTACATAATTGATGGAGTATGTTGGACCCTCTTACAACTATAGTGATTGGATGTGCCTATTCCAATATACACGAAGTATGCGTAGATATGGGTTGTCAACGAATTATATACAACTAAAAGACAAAGATCAAAATAAAGGAGCAATGTTGTACATGGATGCAAGGCCAAAAACAACTGGTAATATTGTGGGGTTTATAAATAGTACACAACCAGGGTCTACAGTTAAGCAACCCAACTACATATTCGAGTCGCGTGAAGGAAATTGTGTCTTTGTATGTGCAATTAAAGCAATATCTACTCACGAAGAACTGCTTATTAATTACAATTTCAATCATGTAGATACAAACAAGGTTAGTATGGTTGTGGTACATCCAACAATTTAACCATCCTTTTATTAATTATTTTAACATCTATACGATTTTTTGTTAGCATATAATTGTAATTTTCTACTTCTCTAGTTTCGTTAGGTAATTTTTAGTATGTCTTTGATGCAGGGTTCTCTCAGGGGCACCTCCCTCGCCGTAGATGTTTGTCGACCTGAGTCAAGGCAGCAGGTGTACATTGATATTTCCAATGTAATAAATTTAGGATGGACATACAGATCTGTTGTTATGTATTTTCATTAGTATATTCGGTTCGTTTATATAATCTTATCTATTTTCCATGCAAAGTGTTGATCAGGGAAGCCAACATTGATCAGCCGACTACAGCATCGGGGAAACAGGAAAACATGAATGTAATTCTCCATTTCAAATACTTTAAAATAGTAAACATGTATATCATGTAGCATAATGTTTATTTTGTTATTTATTTTTTCATTTTTATGTTTTTGTTCATGATGATAATGTTGTCTACCTTTTTTGCAGGTTGACCGGGGAAAGTACCCAACTATTGATCAGACGACTAGAGCCTCAATGGAACCAGTAAACCTAAATCTAATTCCACATTCTAAATACTTCAAAATTGTACACATATAAAACATGTATCATAGTGTTTATTTTTGTCCTGTATTTGTTAGCTTTTACATATTGCGTTCATTTTGATAATGTTCTCTACTTTTTTTGTAGGTAGCTAGTCGAGGTAACTCCCCAGCTGTTGATCAGACCACGCCCTCATCTAGGAATCAGTTAATCCTACATGTAATCCTATGAATCTATCATGATAGACAATTTTTTTTAATATAATTGTTTGGGTACGCTATTGCTTCAAAGACTAAGCAATTTTTAATATATTTTTGTTTAAGACAGGGGATTCGGTTTATGAAACACCATCTCAACACTCTTTACAGAATGAGGTCTCTCAGTTGATCATAGATAGTGTAGTTAGAGGGTCTGCAGACCCCTTGAGGGTGCTACAGAAGACCAGGGAAAAACAAAATGAGGAACTGGTTCTTCTGACATTGACAGTTCCACAAACAGAAGAGATGGAAAAAAGGATTCAATTGTTCTTACAACAACGTAAAAAATTGGAATTAAGTTCTCAAATAATAATGCAAATTCATTTATAATAAATTTCTAATATTTAATTTTATATTCTATTGAACTTATATAATACAATGGTTTGAATTTACAGCATGTTATGGAGCTTATCAATGGTTGTCAAGGAAATGTTGGTGCTAGTGACCAAACCACTCCACGTACACCACATACCACTCCCATATTGTCCACTAAACAGTCAGCAACACGATCTGTGACACCCTGAGGCTAGCAGAGGGTGCAGTCGATGTTGCCCCACCCACAACAGATGTTGTAGAAGAAGGGCTGGATGCAGGGTTAGATAGAGATGTGGATGCATTTCCTGGATCTTCTCATGTCACTAGCACTGGTTTAATAGTGTGTACATTTTTGGTGAATGAAGAACTGGTTCCAATAAAAATAGAGAGGATTCATGGTGATTATATACTATTCAATTTAGTTTTTATTATTTGTGTATAATATACCGATATTATTTTTTAATGTTAACTAATGATGGCATTAATGTTTTAGAGGAAATGATATATTCTGTAAACATATGAATGATTTGGGATTGGATATCTTTGTTCCCACCATCCACACAATGTGGAACAAGCAACCAAAAGCTTTAAAGGATGATCTGACTAATCGCTTGGTTGGTCTGTTCGGAAAAGATAACTTTGATACATCGAAGGTCCTACAGAAGGATGGAAAAAATCTAAATATTGTCCGAGACCAGTATAGGGTTCACCTAGAAAAGAACCCTAGGTATGAAAACCCTCCAATGATTCCATCTATGGAGTGGAAAGCCCTGGTGGAAGATGAAAAAGAGAAGGGCTTGAGAAAATTAGGAAAGATACCACCAGCTAGAAGAGGGAGGTATGCAATACATTCCAAAATGTAGTGGTAAGCCTTATTATTATTGGTTTTTATATCAAATTTGGTATATTGACTAACATATTTAAAAACTTGATTAGGATCTCAGACACATCTAAGGCCACCAAGGTAAGAACTGAAAAAATTGGCCAACATAAGCTTGGGCCTGGTGGTTACTCGAACTTGGCGGCCCGATATGTAAGTATCGCAAAACCTGAATCCGCATCCAAATATCATACAGATAATTATTTTTGTTTTGTTCTGGAAAAAATGTAAAATTAATGACATCATACAAATATGAAGGCCAACCGATTCAAAGAGTTTCCTAGTGTGGATTACATGAAGCTTGGCTTTGAACAAGGCTTTGAAGCCATTGTTGAACACCAGATAATCTTGTTTGGGCATACTGCACGATCTTCTGTTGATCCATCTAGTGCGCATGTATGTAAAAACTATATAGTTTAATGATAATTTATTGATTCTCATGCAATTTATTCCTTATAAATAAATTAACATAAATTATTTATTCCTTTTTTAGCAGGAAAGTAATGATCCCGTTCATGTCTAGGATGTACATGACCAATCGAATGAAGATCATGCTTCGATTCTTGGTAATGAATTTATTAATGTGCTATTGTTTTGTATATACCATTGCAGATGAAGAACATTAATTATAATTCTACACAATTCAACTACAAAGCATGTACATGCAGAATATAACACTGAACAGGTTGGGCGTGTACAAGATAATGCTGAACATGTTGATGTGCCCATGGCAGGTAAAAAAACACATTCGTAATGTTTTTTTAAATGAATTACTCATATTTTTAAAAATATACATATATTAATGAAATATTTTGACATTATTGTAGAAATTCATTGCCCCTCGCCAGAATTTCAACCTTGCGAGTAGACTAGTAGGGAGGCCGAGGATTAGATTCTAGAAGGTGTGACTCTAACTAAATATTTAAAGAGAATAAAAGTAAAATGGAAGTGACTAAACAAATTTTGAGTAATTCTTATTTATAATAAAAAAAAATTCATGGTTTTTTCCTGTGTTTCATGAATGATTGTTTAAATGAATGCTTTAATGAATGGTTTACTGATTTTTTTTATTTGCCATTGACTAAATGAATGGTTTAATGAATGATTTAATGAATGGTTTAATGAATGGTTTTTTCAGCTATTGAATGATTGAATGGTTTAATAAATGATTTAATGAAACCATCTCTCAACTATTGAGTGAAATAATTTGCAGTAGATGCATTGTTATTTGGATTGTGAAATAGTGAAATAAATTGTTATTTGCAAGTAGATGCATTGGGTTTGGTGAGTTGAGAGTGATGTGATGGGGGGAGGGGCCATAAGAGCTTCCACCTTAATGTGGTTGGTCCTGTTTAGTAGAGAATGTTAAATTATTCTTGAAATAGAGAGGAGCTCAATGAATGGTAAGGAAGAATACATTAAAAAACATCTATTTCTATAATTTTAGTGTATAATTTTCACTATTGCTATTTGACTCCTCCATTGGAGCTTGTTACAGATAGCATTGAGAAACATTTCCATAGTTAAGAGGCAAGAAATGGCATTTTGATGAGATCGATGGCCTTATATACATAGTGTTTTTGGTTATTCATGTTTTATCAGGTGATCTATTGTTAATAATTAACTTACTTGAATAGTTGAATAGTATTGTAATTTACATTGTAATAGTATTGTATTTATTTATATTGGTTTTGTTATTTTCATAAACAAAACATAAATTTATTCGATGGGTCCTAACATGAAACTATTGCAACAGGAAAAAATTTGAAGTATGTTGAATGATGTTTTGAAAGGTAAAGCATAAGAAGACATTGTGAAGCTCCACAAATCAAGGTATAATTATGTTTTCTTTTGTTTGATTGAGTTGAGTATTGGGTATTTATGCATTTGCACACACACACATTTAGTTGATGATGATAATTACCATACATCCAGGTGAACTTTGTTCTATCTAATCTAAAAACTTACCTTAAATAGCTTGATTTATCAGGATAACTGGCCCCTTGGTAATACTTTACCAATTCCATATAGTTATGAATTCCATATGTACATGAAAATATATGGGAAATGGCCATTTGTCGTCGGACATATGGCTATGAATTACATTTTATTCATTTGTCATATTTTTTGAACAATCATGCAAGTAAAAATTATATGCATGTGCATGACATTGAATTGAAGGATCATAAGAGGGCACACTATTTTCTTTGTGGGTGAGTATTGTTTTCTTTCTTTTATTTTAAATCTAAATTCTAAATAAGGACTTATTTTTTCATTTCAAATTACACCAAGATATCTTCCACGTGTAAAAAAGTCCTCCATAAAGCAATGATGGATGATGACAAGTAGAAGTAAACCCCAACCTCCAAAAGCCCCTAAGATGCAATGTTTCACATTGTCCACAAAAGTGTCCAAGAGAAGGCCTCTCGAAACTAGAAGGAAACCTAAACTTATGTTGTGTCTCCCCTAAGTCACCTTCAAGAAATATGCCCCTCCAATAATATTCATATAGCAACAAAAAAAACAACTTCTAAGAGATATCGGTCTCTATATATCCAATGGAGTGATCCAATACTCAATTAATATAGAAACAAGGCCTTCCTTCACTGAAAAGTATCCTCCAAGGCCGAGCGCTTACTGAAAGAAGACTTTCAATGGTGTCCTCAATCCTATGTAGACATAGTTGAAATACCTCGTAAATGGAACTTGATTCCTCTAAGGATGAATTATGTGGATTTGATAAACATTTTTAAGCCTCATGTGATATATAGAGGAGCCTTTATAACACATCAATGTTGCCATACTTCTTCACTGCTGATTTTTTTCCCTAGATTTTACCTTCATTCTTCTAGGAAAGGTGCACAAAACTCTTGAAACATGAGTCAAAGGTGGATTAGCCCTCAATGAAAGTGAATACCAGCCAATAGGGCCAACACTTCTAAAAAATTCACCCTACAGTGCTTAAAAATCAACATAATATGCCATGTGAGCTTCCTAGAAATGATAATGTTGAAGTGCTACTGTTGATTCGATGCCAAGGGATAGTTCTTTGATGCTACAATATGCCCAAGGACACTTTTATGCTATTTTTATTTACACATATCTCACCCAAGCATGGTATTTTGAAACCTATTGTTGTGTTATACCCATTAAGTTTCCCTAGATTTCAAGGTTTAGAGCCATTCTCATCAATACATCTTCCCAAAACTGAATTACCGCTCACTAGGAGGTCAAATAGGGTTGAGAAATGATTTTAAGGACCAGTATGTGCCCAACAACAAAGATATTTAGGGTCATTATTGTTGTTCATTACACCAGACTTCCCATAGACATGGATTTACTTCTCTAATATCCACAAACTCTGCCCAGAACAAGCTCAAAGTCATATCAGACTTTCTAGATATCATTGTTTACTACTGATACTTATTATAAAATGTTCCCAGGTCTAATTTTTAGCCACTTTATGTAGGTTTCCAACCATGGTAATGCTAAAAATATAAATATAATTAATTAGAATTAATTTAAAAGTTAATAAATTAACCTTAGCATCAAATGGAAATTTAAGGGAAAAACCTATTAGCTAGAATGGCTTTGATACCAACGTAGTAATGGAAGTGCTAAATTAACATAAATTAACATATTAAGTTCCTTTCTCTTCCTCGAGATCTGCCATTTCCTTATCTTCATTTATCTTAATTAGTAGTCTCAACCTTGAGACCTACCATTTGCATGCCATTGTAGACTCTCTGAGTAGTATACCATTCTATTAGCTTTCCGAGCCTCTACGCTTGGCTACAACCATCTACCTCCCATGTATCATTTCAATCCATTTTCCAAAGACCCCCTCAAACACTATGAAACTACTTTTTCTAGATGCATATGTAAATCCTATGCTTGTTAGTCCAAACTTAATATTTTTGACAATACATGTTTGTATGTAAACACTATACCGAGTATGTTCCCTACTTGTTTCAAAGGTATTATTGGTATGCTTGATTAGGAAATGATTCCTTACTATTTATTTAATTTACAAACATCATTTCAAGTTACTGAGCGGGTTAGTCATGCATATGAAGCTTCAAGATAGGACCTTGAGTTTCCTCTATTGTATCCTGCATTTATGCTAGAAACTATACTCTTAATTTCCTATTTGCAAGTTCTCTTCAATCTCATATCGCTCTCTTATTAGGGTTACAGTTTGTATGCATTGTCAAAGGCAATTGGTTGGTCACCTCACTCACGGTCCATCCAATGAAAAAACTATGAACCGAATGGCCCAATTGAATGAATTAAAGGGACTCAAGAGTGAAATGAGTTTTCATGAATACTGCAAGCTTGATTAAACTATAATATTATAGCCCCTACAAAAATTTGATATTTTATGCTTCGGACTATAAATATTTGTGTCAAGACCTCATGCTAGCTAAATATACAGTCTTACAAGCCTCATCCTCCATAGATCCTATAGATCAATTTCCGATCAAAACTGGGAATTTTAGTATCCTTTCCCAATCATCATTCGGATTCCACATGCCAAGTCTTCCATTTGATTAAATATTATAGTGAGAATTTTTGAAGCTATCATAGTTAAATATAAGAACCACTCTCAACCAATGGAAAATATCAGAGTGGTAAGGGTCTTGAAGATCTACATTCTTATTGCAGATTTATTTTTGTGCTTGTGATGAGTTGAGCTCTATTTTCATCCCCTTTTTAGACCCATAATACATTGTTGGTATTTTTATTTAACTATAATGCTGGAAAAGGTAAATTGGGTAGAGTTCATCACCGTGAGCCTACTTCAAGTACTTCATTTCTATCCTTTTGGTGATCAAGTGTGCTCATCACCTTTATTCATAGTTTCCCAAGTGTATTCTTAGGCTGTATGTAGTATATCTTTGAAATATGAGAACAATGTTCACAGATTGCCGAGTTTCATATAATTCTAGAGGCCTTAAAATAACGTTCAAACTCCCTCAGTGACATGTACCCCTTGGTAAATCAATTCCTTGATCAATCATCAACATAATACTTGGGTACCATTTGTTTAGGGTGTTTCTCATCCTTTGCCTGCAGTGGATTTTAAGCATTCCATTTTATACCTCCTAGTTGTTCTTCACATGTAAAGAATTATATGGGTTTTACTGTCTGATGCAAATAGCTTGGCTTCGAGGTTCTTTCCCAAGGAAAAAATGTTTTTATTGAAGAAATCCCATTTGCAGCCACGACTTTTGATAATGCTGTGAGCTATAATAGGAAATTAGCTGAAATTTTGATGTTGTACATCTATTTAAATAGAATTGTAGTCTAAATTAATTCCTTTCTTGGTCGGGTCTGATATCCTTATGAGTTTATCTGCATTCCATTTCGCAAGTTTAGGAAAGACTAAGAAGGTTACATGGATTGTCATCAAACAATGCTTTCTTGAGGTTTTTGACTAATTGTTCATTTGGGTAGTTACTTGGAAGATGACAATAATATACACTAAACATAAATGTCTATTTGTGAAATGTTGTCAGTACAGGTATTTGCAGGAAGTGAAATTTATTTCAGTGTGATGGTTTTCAGAACTGCCTGTTTCAGCTATGTTGTCTAGACTCTATACTGGTAACAATATTTTTATCCTTGTTTGTGATTGTAAATTAAAATTATAATGTAGTATTTTGAAATTTTGAACATTATATACTTGTAACATAGAGTAACATCCAGTTAGTTTACAATACAATAATGTCAAGAAGCTAGCTATCTTAGCCAATGCTTTTCCTTTGTGTATAATTTCATGGCTATTCTAAATATTGGTATTAGGTAAAGAAAGGGATTTCATAATTTTCAACACCTTATAATTTGTGTTGAAATCCTAAGAACAAGAGGTAAACCATGCTCCTACCCTAGATTACTCTAATGCTATGTCATTGGTTGTGATCTACTTAGAGATGACAATATCAGTAATCACGTGTATTTTTCAAGTTGCAATTTAACATCCACAAAAGGTGTAACTACATAGTCACTAAATGAGAATGGTTATAAATCATGCATAACATTTAAAAATTCTGATATTATTTGCTTCCTAGTCCTAAGAACTTTTGAGCTATCATTTTAGAACCCAGAAATCATGTTCAAGTTAGTGTTGAGTTATTTGAGTTGTTTCAGTTAAGATCATTCAATTCATTCATCAAGTTAGTCTATTTAAAGATTGACATAGTAAAAGACCTAACATTATAAGAGATTCAATAATGTAATAGTTAAAACTTAGGATATATAAGGTTGAATATCACATTTTGTCAGATCCTCACAATAAGACATTCAACTTATTAGCCAAAAACATTTGAAATCAAAGGGTAAACTAATTGGTGGATGGAAACCTTTCAAATGAAATATTTTTTTGAAATACATTGGAGAGCATGACTACTGAGTTTTGAATAGATCATTCATTATATCAATTGAAATATTTTTTTGGTATGAACAGGGATATCAAAACTGTTAGGTTTGGAATATGCCCGTGGGAATATACACCTTTCTAAATCTTCCTAGGGTGCAAACAAACCAATTAGTGCAATGTGCAATAACATCTTCTCTTTAATATTCATAACGTTAAAAAGGAATTGATCTCTTAGATATGTGTCATAAGGAATCTCGCCACTATGCTTATGTCAGTCATGCATGTATTGGTGAGGTTGGTATTCAAGAGCACCTTCTAGGAAATTTTCACACTCTAGTACCGACACTAGAGTAGTCAGTGATGCATGTATTGTTTAGTTTGTTCTTTAGGAGAATCTTCTGGGAATTGTTGACACTCTAGTCTAGAGTAGTCATTGCTTCATACATTTTGTTAGCCTATTTTCCTACAATATGAGGGATTAGGTGGCACTTCATGGAATCCATAATTATCGTCCTTGATTTTTTTTTCTCATACTAACCCAATTGTTGGGGATTCAAGCAAGGTTCTCCTGGTGATTAAAGAAGGAGGAGAGATAGTATTTGGTGGTGTTGATCCTAATCACTTCAAGGGTAAACATCAATATGCTCTTGTTACTCGAAAGGGTTACTAGAAGGTATGTAATAGAATCATGTTAGTTTTTTAGGTTTAAGATTGATTGTATTTAAGGATAAACACATGCATACCATGTTATTTGTATGAGTCATAGTTACTAGTAGGTGTGTCATGGGATTATTCTACTCTAATAAATCGATGTTGATATTTCCTTCAGTTTGACATGGGAGACTTCCTCATTGATGATCAATCAATAGGTCTGCATACAATCCATCTTCTTCAATTGGGCACATGATTTCTTCTTAAGGAATCTTATGAAGATAATTATGGCATTTTATGAACATTTAGTTGCAGTTTTATGTGCTGGATGTTGTGTTTCTATTGCATATTCTTGGAACTTCATTACTAGCTAGTCCATCGGTAAAGCTTGCAAACCTTTGATCTTTTGTTAATTTCTTGTATAAGTTAGTGGTGTTTTCTAGGTCTGTGCATGATAAAAGAATATAAACCATAGGGGTACAACACATATTATGCTTGTATGCTCAAGAAATAAATGAATGCTCAATAATGCTCATTTGATAAATTGATATGCTATCTTTGTAGTATGAAAGATATATAGTTGAACCAATTTCAAGAATTTTCTCAGTATCAAGTACCAAAGGGATATAATTTTGTTTGTTTGTTTTATTACATTTAAGCCAAGCATGTCTAGATGTTATTGTAATTTTCTATACAAGGAGGGCTCTTCAATTTGTTGCTTCCATGCATTGTTTTGCCAAACTTCCACCGTAGCAATATATGCAATGCTTTATAGACCATGTGTTGTTTTTATACTGAGAAAATGTACAGAGGATGATTCCCAAAATTTTCAAGATGGCACAAGATATGTGAATCGAACTGCACTATATATTTTTACTAAAGGAACTATGTAGGGGCCTGTTACGTGTGTCTTGCATAGTGTGTATGTAATAACTGCCACATTGATTTTCCTCAGTACTATTCATGTTCTATTGATGGATAAATGAAGTAAATTTTTGAGATTGGGTTAACTGAATCTAAGGTCTCTCTTAAGCTTGTTCTAGTCAGGCTAGATGCATGCAAAGGAAAATAGGCCACCTTTTATGTATTGAATTTACCAGTCATTTGGAAAAAGAGGACACTGCATAAAATTTAAATGGTGCAACTCTATTAGCTTTGCAACTAATGGTGCAAATCAGCTTCAACCAGCCCTGTAAACTAGTTTCTAATTTAGAAACTATCTTATAACCTAATACAGTGCTAATAAAAAAGGAACAATTTTTTAAAAATATTTAAACATATACATAATGTTTACATAAGGCAGGGACTAGCTGTCTTTAGTAGCCTCTCTCGTTTGATTAGGATTCCTTGTGTATTTCTAGTCTTCCTTTGTTATTTTATTGAAGTTTAAGGCATTGTTTCATGTTGCACTCCCTTAGATTAGTTCGTGTTCCAGTATGATTGATTTAATTTGAAGGGAACTTTATTATCAGCTCTATGGTTCTTCCCAAGTGGCTATAGGTTCCCCTCTCTACTTGTTTATATTTTGGAGTTGCACAGTCCTTTTTAAATCATAGTGAATTCTATTTAAAATCCTTCTTTTGGTAACTCGCAAGACTATAGGGAGGGTTTGATATAACCCAAGATACATACCATTCTACTTGTCAATTTACTCTCTGGTAAGAACCCTTATCCCTATATATTTCATATTCATATAACTAAAAATTCAAATGTTAATGGCATTCAATGTTCAGGGCTTAAGAATGTTCTTTATAATTGTTTTGGCCATAACCCTTGATTTCCCTCACTAGTTTCAATCTATTTAACTAACTGTTCAAGTGTATTTATGAGAGAATTTTCCTCCTGTAGCAAAGATTGAGGTTCTAGGTCAATTCCTTTGATACTCTCATTAACCAACGGGATACAATATTGAACATTTGATATAGATTCACCACTTTGGGCTATCAAAACTTTTTCCACCTAAAATTCTAAATCCCTAATGTGAGCCATCTCACCATTAATGTTTGAGAAAATGCAACACCAATATTCTTGTGATGACCATGAAATTTGTAAATAAACTTCAACCAACCTATATTTTCAAATTGTTACAAAACATCTTGGTAAGTATAAATTAACTCTGAACTATTATGTTTTTTCCTATGTATCATCCCCATGAGCATGAAGACAATTAAGAATACTGGTAAATGATACACCCAAGGGTTTGGAGAAAGACTGAGGCAAACCGTTACTGAAAATGGGGATTATGAGAACCCTCATGAAACAACATGAAACCCTCAAGAATGATCGAAAGGTATCACACAAAAAACAAATCTCTTTGTATCTTTGTTTTGATCAACCATATCCTTTCATGAATGTATGGAAATGGAAGTACATATAAGGGAGTTAATGGAAAGCATCATGACCTGATAATTTTTAAACGAGTATGGTGTAGTGACCAAGTTCATTACCATGGCTATCATACTCCACAATAAATAGATGACATGAATGTTGTCATGTCAAATCGCATTAGGTGATAGCCATCATGGTGATACAATGTACGAGCTTACTAAGAGATGGTTAATCCAAGCCGATTGATAAAACCATGGTAATATAAGTTATGCATTAACTTGAGTTTAAATCCATCGCTAGGATTCTTGTATATTAGGATTATATTATACATTAACCAACATGTGTAATATTGAGTGTTCATGTTATATGACAAGGTATCGTCATGTACATTTTGAAAGTAGGTGTGTAAAAAATGCCAACGAAAACAATATATACACAAAGTACATTAATTTCATAAGAATGATTATAGTTAAACATATAAATTTTAATTCTTTAAACATTTATTTAATCTAGAAAATCAAAGATCCTTGGTAAATAACACAACCACTACACTTATGCAAATAAGAGATCACCTTGCCATCATACAACATTATTGTGACCGTATTCCTTTAGTAGATTTTAGATTTTGAATAATGCAGAGATGTGAAATAATCTTTGTTGAATATTGAAAAATATTCAAAACCTTAGTCAATAAAAATACTACTGTGTCTATATAAATGAGAATTAAAACCTTGTCGAAAGGATTTTATGGCAACATGTAAAATAGTAGAATGTCACCTCATGAATGATGAGTTTGGCTATATAATTAAGCCAAGATCATAGTCCACAATTATGTAATGTATGTAATAATGAATCGTCATGAACTTTATTAGCTGCAAAACTAAGTTCACTTATAATTTGAAAATAGATCACAAGGAAAAGGATATCCATTGAATCATCATAAAATAATGTATCTAGACATGTCTAAAAATAAAACTGTTTGGGATACTCATGCCAACTGTTTTGTTTTCAATTGGAACTAAAACATTCAGACTTACTCCATATCAAGTTTGGTTTAGTCCCAAATAAACAAATGCTATTTGTTGTCCGATTCACCCTGTAGTATTGATGTCTTGTCTATCATCTATGGTTTGATGTTTATAATCTAAGTTTGTTTTAAAATAGGTTGTTGGGAATTAAGAATTGTAGGAGATATGTAGAAGAAAGGAATTTATGTTAGAAATGTGCATTTGAATAGAAGTTGCATACAAATTTCTGTAGAGAACATACGACTATTTAGTAATTTTAGCTTTTTTTTCTATACTTTGACTCCTAAATTTGCATTGTACTTTCTTGAATTGTAAGTAAACAAATCAAATATCCTTATTACATAATAACATGAGAAGAGGTTGTTAATAGGTTTCAAATTGATTTTAAACCTAATTTAAATTGTCATGTGATCCATTGTTTTCAGATGAGGTTTTGATTATCATAAATTAATCCTAAAGATAATTTGCATAACTATAGTTTTGAAGCAGAATAACATTGTGTTTTGCAATGTTAGTGGGTATTCATTGGTGGAAATTAGTAAGTGGACTTGCTCTTGTTCCCATTTGGAGTTGTATAATACACAATGATCTTAAATGGATCTATGTTTGTTTTTCAAGCTAGAGTGAATTTTTTTGCTTGCAATTACAACACATTTGAGGGTTTGTTTATATAATGTTAGGGTTTAAATCATGAAGCTACTATTGTATTTTGGAATTGAATAATAAGTTCTTTGCATGAGATTTGAATAGATATTTAAGGGTTGGAAATCGAAACCAACTTGTTAGGGATCCAAAGAAAATAAGTCGTGCCCTATCTAGTGAGAAAGTTAGATGGAGTTTACAAACTACCAGATGTCGTTTGGATAAAAAAAACTGTATTTCCATTTTTTTACAAGATTTGGCAAATGCAATAAGGAGGGAGGTAAATGTCCTTACATTCATGATTGAGAAAAGGTAGATATATACACTAATTTCCTGAAGGGTATATGGTCCAATGTTGACTATGAGTTCAATCACAAGGTATAGTAAAACATTAACTCCATACACTAGACATAGAGATGTCTAGATAAAAGAAACATGATGCAGTTTCCAGGATCTTATGGTAGGATTGATTTTGTTTTATCTTACATGTTCTGTTTATTTTTGTGCACAAATTACTCCACAATGCATGTAATATTGCTCATATTTTCTATAGGGTGAATTAATTTGACATTTTCTGTATTACGCTATCAGAATTTGTTGAATCCTGGTAGCCTAAATATTCTATTGTTTTTTTATTTTGACATGTTATTACACCAAGGAGAATTTCCCTTATAAGAATGTGAATGTTCACCCAAAATATTTAGTTTTGATGGATTTCTCAAAGTCTATTGTGTTGAAGGTGATAAGGTATTGTCTGTTTCATAGTGGAAATTGCATTTTGTAATTTTTTTGATATGTTTATTTCTATTCTTGTTGTATGTAGTCCTTGTGTGTTATATCAAATATATAGTGTATGTTTGTGTATTGCAATTTGCTATGTATGGTTTTTGGAAATGCAAGGATGAGTTAAGATGAAAAGTGTATACAAATTTAATTAAATGATCAAAAAATATATGTCAAAGTACAAAGCATCATCCAATTTTTCTAATAAATTGTAGCCTGCCACTTTAAAGTTATTGCACGCTAACTCCAAGGTAGTACCCTCCATAAATGACACTTCTATATTTTAAATAAAAGGGTAAATTAATTGGTGAGTTCCAACCTTTCAAAAAACAAAAAATGTTAATTACACAATCGCCCTTTGAATTTTCGACGACCATTGGAGGATGTTCGACGAGGTTGTTGAAGATCTGACACTATTAGTCATTGACCAGACGATGTGTGCCCATCACATATTCAACATCCTCCCAAAGACGTCTGAAGGGACTGCCATGGCTACAACAACCGATCCTATTGGATAGCCGTTACAAAACCTATGGCCTTGCGTCGGAATTTCGATGTCAAATCCATCGCAAAACCTATGGCTAAGTGTCAGTAATTCAATGGTATATGCAAGTTTTATGCAGCACATCTAAGTCACATTCGACAAGGCTCTGTCATATTTGCGCCAGTAGAATGTAGAAGCTTCAATGCCATGGTGTCAAAATTTCAACGGCATAATCATAATTTTTTTCAGCAGAACTAGCTGACATTCGATGATGGTGTACAACTTCCTGTCGAGTTTTCGACGGTCATTGGAGGATGTCTGATGAGGTTGTTGAAGGTCCGACACTATTAGTCATCGGCCGTCGATCGACGTATGCCCATCGTATCTTTGACATCCTCCCAAAGAT
Organism: Pseudotsuga menziesii; assembly: GCA_001517045.1. Taxonomy (NCBI): domain Eukaryota; kingdom Viridiplantae; phylum Streptophyta; class Pinopsida; order Pinales; family Pinaceae; genus Pseudotsuga; species Pseudotsuga menziesii. The sequence goes on along the minus strand of LPNX010310949.1, from coordinate 139,130 downwards.
GTCTGATGGGACTGCCATGGCTTCGACAGCCGATCCTGTCAGATAGCCATTGGAAAACCTATGGCCTTGCGTCATACTTTCGACGTCAAATCCATCGCAAAAACTATAATGAAGTGCTAGAAATTCGATGGTATATGCAAGTTTTTTTGCAGCACATCTAAGTGACATTCGACAAGGCTCCGTTAGATTTTCAACGGCAGAATGTAGAATCTTCGACACCATGGTGTCGGACTTTCAATGGCATAATCATAATTTTTTCAGCAGAACTAGCTGACATTCAACGATGGTGTAGTCATATCTTTGACAGGTATTGGCAGGACATCGAATATCCGACGTTATTCCACCGACGACAAAATAAAATGTATATGTCAAATAACCAATAGGGCATTGTCGAATTTCAGACATGGAAGTTGTCATATTTTGGGCTCAATTTCTGTTGTGGGTTTCCATCCTAGGTTTAGGGTTTCATCATTGATTCTAAACCCTAGGTTATGCATGCTTACTCCAAAACATCATTTGGGTCAAGGTTTCCTCATTGATTATAAATCCTAGGTTATGCATGCTAACCTTTAAACTTCAGTTAGGGTTAGGGTTTCCTCATTGACTCTAAACCCTAGGTTATGCATGCTAACCCTTCAATCATTAAAATTGCAACTAGTACAATAGATCATTAAAATTGAAAGTTTTCAACAATAGCATTAAAAGAATGCATGTATTCAATGAGAGTAAGCACTGTCAACTTTGTCTTCAAATGATATGAATTACCAAATTTATCAAGATCAATGTTTGCCAAGTAGATGTAACAAATGAAATACAAAAACAGTCATGTTCAATATGATTCTCAACTCATACATTGAAGTACAGACTTTATGTTCAAGTGTTAAATTTTTTATGTATTTTATTGTGAACATACAGACTTTATTGCTTCGTCAACAATAAGTATAGCAAGCGCATCAACTGTAAAATACTACTGCATTCGACATAATGCATGCAAATATGTAATAAAAGTAAAAGTAATATAAATAAGTACAAAATGATATATTAACATACAAAAATTTCCAATCATATACAGTAGTAGTGAAAAAGGGAACATCGTTCCCAATGTCTATACAATGGAAACTCATGCCAAAATGCCACATCATGGCTAGTGTACATAGGATGGTCTCTCAATCCTCCTTCCCACACTCGGAGCTCATAGGTGCACCTCCAAAATCAAGCTTCCTCTTCTTTGAGCTAGAGGAAGCTTGATTCTTCTGGCCGCTTCGACCACCTCCCTTTGGGCTCTGAAATGACAACAATAAAATGTCAACTCCTGCAAGAAATTATACAAGTATAAAACATAATTTAAAAATCAAAATTATGTTTTCAAATTTTAAATAGCTCACCTAAGAAGAGACCGTAAGTGGTGAGCAGGCTACCCTCCTTCGCGATCCAAGTCTCTTAGCAATGCCACCCAACAACATTTAAATAGTAAGATAACTCATACAATTTACTGCTTATGATAATTTTCGTTAATATTGCATGATATTTTCATAAACTAATCAATATCATCGTGAACACAACAGGCTGGTCTTGGGGGTTGGCAGGTGGAGAAATCGATTGGTCCTCAGGGGTGGTAGGTGGAGAAGTGAGCTGGACAATGTGCTTTGATGCTAGGGTGGATGGCATAGTAGAGGTTGTAGCCACATCGACGTTTTCTATTGCACTAGGGGGCATGGTGGGAGAGGGCATGGACTAGAGTGGGAGAAGTGGTTATGCACGACGATAAATGCCAATTAGCTGTAGAATGGAACGGGACACCCTGGAAGATGAAACGAGGGTGGTGGGGGAATATCGAGGAGGGGGGTGAGGTTTGGGATGCGGTGGAGGTATGGGTGAATGTAGATGGATGGTGTAATGTGGTCGAAGGGGGGCGGGTGGAAATATGGGAAACTACAAGGGAGGGGGTGGATGGGTGGGGAGGGGGGAGTGAGAAAATGTTGTGACAGAGATGAGGGAGCTGGATGGAAGTGTGGCAGTGGATGGTGGGGTAGGGGAGAGTGAGCGAAGGATGTGACGAAGAAGGGGGAGATGGATGGAAGTGTGGTGGTTGATGGGATGCAAGGGATGGATGGAACGAGGTGGGGAGGGATGCAGGGAAAGGGACATGTATTCCAGGGGCTACACCTGGCATATATGGTGGAAAAAATCCATTCAGTGTAGAGATAGTGACACTGACATTCCTATGTACTCTGACCCTCATACATATTCATGTCCTCGTATATTAGTACATAAAAAATATAACTATACAAATCTAAGCCATCAAAACTGAAGTTAAATTTATACTTTACTACAAGATACCTGTTCACGAGGGGATCGGCTAATCCCCAGCGGGGATGGATGGTCACTCAATCCTATGGACATCTATTCGTTAGCACAAAAATATTTAGATTCAATTACTAAATATTAACTACATTGGATGACAAGATTAACTACTAACATTAAATTTAATTACTGAAAGAAAAATACCTGTGTGTATGGTGTTGCGATGTCCTCTGTAGCTTCCATGGCTCCATCTAGGTTGAAGGAACCAACGTCCTCCCACCTGGGTGTTGGAGACTTAGCACTGAATAGATGTACATTAAAAACAATCAAGTCATCAACATCTAATTCTAAGATAAATTTATTATAAATTATGAGATTGCATAATGTATAATCAATACTTGAACATTAAATAAAACAATAACTAACCTGGTGTAGGTAGCTCTCTATGGCATGCTACGGCATGGGAACCTTGCATGGATTCCCGCAACAAGAACAATGATGTGGCACTGGTCCCGTCAAGCTGTATGGATCATCCTGGCTACCACATGTAGTTGCTCTTCCTTACCCACCACCAGTAGACCGTGCAGAAGTATGTCTCTCAGGGTGCTCTTGATCACTCTACGAGGACATAGCAACAAATGTGGTATGCCTGAGAAGGTGTCGTGTGGCACATATAATGGAATCATGGATCTCATCTAGCCCACTAGCTAACCAAGGGGGTTGAGGAAGGAGGTTAGGCTCTTGCCTAGGTACAGGATGTCCTCTGAGTGGGTTTCGGTGTGCATGAGGTTGATCTTGGGCTGAGCCAAAACCAACGCCCTTGAACTCAGTGATGTCGAAGTAGTTCACATTGAACCCTAACACAAACTCAACCCACATTTTCATGAGAAAATACTATGGGACCTCGACATTGTTGCATGGAGGTTTGTCAAAAACGATGAACTATCTCTTCCTCTAGTTATCTCTCCATGTCTGGTAATTACACCAGTCCATGCCAACTTTCCTCTTCCTCACATCTAGAGGTTGTCTATTCTCGAATCTATAAATTTGCTCCATAGTTGGGATTTTGTGATATTCAGGTTTTTTATATCCTCTTTGGATATACTAGTGCTATAATGCACTCTCATTCGAGCCCTATATTTGCTCAAGCTAGTTATCTCACTGTGGGAAATGTTGATAGATTCTATTATGTTTTTTATTGATGTGGCAAGGGAAACCCGAGAGGGTTCCCTATTGTTCTTCAATTCATCACTCAAAATTCTAAATTGGTTTAAATCCCCGTGTAATTCATCTTCAGGGTTTTCTTGGTTTAATTTGGGGTTTGGGTCCTCTGAATAGTTTGTTTGATTCCTTTCTTAGCATGGTTAAACTCAGGCCTACATGATCTAGACATGAAAAAATACAGTTTTCGTGGAACTTTGGTTTTATGGAAGGTGCATATCATAAGAGATATTTACCATCTTGACAAAGAACATTATACTCCATATCGTTTCAAGACCTTGCTCAATGTAGGCATTACATTATAAGCCTGATAAGATCTCCTCAGTTCTATGATTGAACCAACAATTATAAGAACAAAAGTAAATCCAATGGAAAACCCCTCATTGATATGTTGAAATTGATGGTCCATCAATGTTGATAATGTAGCTAAAAGACTCGGTAACAATCATCCCAAGAAACGTGTTGATGCTTGCACCTTTGTCAAATATTCTGTAGTGAGGTGACCGGGTTTAATATTAGGTATTCTAGCTCCCATCTTGATCATGTAATTGGATATTTCCTTAGGAAAATTGGCAATGTCCAAAAGAATGAATGAAAAGACTAAAAAGGCATGCAAGGAATAATAGAGCCATGGTTCAGAACCAGAAGCAGTCACAGTCGCAAGATTCACAATATCCCTTGCATTTTCCCAAAAAAGGAGACTTTAGAAGGCTTTCCAAGATTCTAGGAAAAGCCAAAACATATGTTGTCGTAAGGATGGGTTGCATTCCTATTGGATTGATATTGAAAGCAATGCAAGGTTCAACCTATGGAAGTGAAACACCCTCTCTGACAGTTGGTGCTAGCTTGAAGGCATAATACTGCAACTTGACCTTCATGTGTGCTTTAGTGAACAATACTTCCCACATGGGAACAAATGTAAAAAACTTCCAACAACACAACCACATAAGGAACCCAGTTTACACCACTTCCAGAGAGCCTAGCCAACATCTTGTAAAGAGTATATGAATATCCAGTCAATATTCTAGCACATATAATCAATGATGTCCCATGGCCAAAACCAGCTTCCAATATCTTTTCACATATCTAAATTCTAATCATAGAACCCATCGTCAGAATATTTGTACTCAGCAAAATGTGTCAAAACCTATGACTAGCAGCATATACTGAATATGGAAGAGAGTGAATTACAATCATTAAAGATTCCAAGATTGCAACTCCCAATGAAATCCATCATATATATCTCTTAAATTTTTTTTATTCCCATCCAGCCCCTCTAAGCTCTTTCCACAGCTTAATCAAAATAGGAACAAAATGGCAAAGCACCTGCATAATAATAGATGCAAATATGTATAAACTAATACCCAGCTGGAAAATAGAGAGCTTGAGCTCTGTAGACAAGTCATCAAGTTCCTTTGTCTGAATAATGGATTCGATTACTAGAAATATGCTTTTTTGTCTTCCTAGGTGTCCAATTTCATTCTTAAGTCTATCTCTGACTACCACGACAGTGCTAAACAGTTACCCTGCAAAACCCTAAATTTGCCGACCTCCTTCAATCTTCAATCACAAACTGCCAGGTCTTGCCATGACTTCTATAGTCTTCATGCATTTAGGAAATGCATAGCTAATAGTGAATTTTCCTCATCGTGCATAATCATTATCATGCCACTTTTCTATATATTCTACCTCCGGACAGCTGCAACTTACCCAAATGATTCCTTGCCTGAACTCACAACACTTGTCACAATGATTAATATGGCCAAAAACACATATCAAACTCATTAACAAGTGTGAATGACCTTTCCTGTGCGCGAATTTTGAAAATTTTGAGCTAAAAATCATGATTTTCAGATAGCACGATTTTCTTGTAGCGCGCGTGTTTCACTTTTCTGAGCTTGCGCTACAAGAATACCTATTTTATGATTTTTTTAACCAAAGCTCCAAACAAAGTGTTATTTTTTGGTAAATAACTTTAAATAAGGCCTTATAATATTTCTTTAGAACCTTTCAGAAATATATGCATCCTATAAGTCCACAAAAACCATGAAATTAACTAAGTAAATCCAAAATTAAAAAGAAAACCTATTAAATCAACTATAAACATAAGCCTAAAATAAAAATATTTTAAAAGAAACCATGGTCAAAACTTTAAAACAATAAGAAAATTCATATTTTAAAGACAAGCAAATGGTTCAAAAATAGAAAACAAAAACATGCTATAACAAACTGTATGCTTGCAAACAGTTTTCATGGACCATCGTACCAATAAAGATAATGAATCACAAGCATTTATTGTGCATTATCTATACATTAAATACCATCATGAAAATGAGTATATACAAACATAAAACATAGAAGAAAAATAGAGAGACATGATATATGTGGTTCACCCCATCCATGAGGCTACGTCCACCAAAGCTTGTTAGTCTTTATATTATTGTATCAAGAGAAGATTTACATTTTGTGGCACATCCACTGCCAATATCTTTCACTAAGAATACTCACCAATTCAAATGAAATAAACTCTTTTTCACCTAAACTAGTAATGTAGAATCCAACTACAGTGATTTACTATTACATGGCACAGCCGGTACCAATCCCTTTCACCGAGAATACTCACAAACTCACATGAAATAAAATAAACTAGCAATGTATAATCCAAACTACTTTAAACTACTTTTGAGTATTTTAATAATGAATAAAATGGAACAATTCATTAACAAGGAAAAACTAGGCATATTATCCCAATGGGTAGGATGTTCCAGTTAGAATTTGTTTCTCCATATAAGTGTTGCATACTCAATATACAAAAAGATGCCTTTAATGGAAAGGATCGATATTAAGTGAAACCACGTAAAACTAAATTCCAAGTAATGTTAACAAGGAAAGATACTTAGTTTGTTCATATCATATTTTATTACATCCAAACATGTATGCAATAGTCAAGGACTCACTTCAATAAATAATAAATAACACAATCATTTTGAAGGTTTTCCCGTAGTTGTATTGAATGCTTAGAATCTAGTGGAAGACAACCAAGGATTTTACCTATCCAACAAAACCTTCATCAAATGAAATAAATACTCCATCAATAGAATCAACCAAATTTCCTATCATATGCAATGAAATACAAAGGTCATTTCCAATCAAAGGCTCTTCCCTAACCGGCCAAAATAAATGTAGAGGTTAACCTATATAGAGCGTACTCTATGACAAGACCGAATCGAAATTACTTCCCGTAATAAAATGAATAACATATAAATACAACTCCAAAAGGACAACAAAAGCACAAAGTCTTAGATCGTTAAAACCCAAGCGAGGTATCTATGGATCTATACATGTTGAGAAATCCTTTCTAATGCACACATAGGTTCACATACATTCAGATGTCCAGAACTGTTTATGCATACAAACGCATACACCAATGCAAAATGCAACAGTAAAATATCATCTCTCCATATCACCCAAAGGGAATCCCCTAGTCCACTCGATAATTACATAGATTCACCACTAAGTAGAAATCATCACCAATGCTCAATATTCTCTAGGCCTTAACATTTTCAATGCTTATTTGGACCATATAATGCATTCCAAATGGTGTTATCCTTCCCGATTCTTCAAGTATGTTCGCAAGGGTGATTTCTCCTCTAATGGAAAATTTCAAAGGAGATAGTTTTATACACCTAAACACTAAAATCAAATTTATAATTAAATATAACTCTTCTTTCAAATAATTCATGTATAAGACTTATTATTATTTTATTATATATCCAACAATAAAATTTGTGACATTTGGATGAAAATATCTTCCATTTAAATTACATTAACAAGAACTTTAACTCCTTCCCATTAAAATTTCTCTCTCCCCTCTCTCCAACAACGACTACCCTTTTCACCAAAGGAACTATCCCTATATAAATAATGTGGCGTAAGCCTTATAGGAGAGGGTTGTCATCATAAAATGTAGTAACTATATGCTCAAAGGAAAATGATAGGATATAGTCTTCTTTACCATTGAAAACATAAAGAGCACATGACCCAAACATGCTAAATCTATTTGTTTTGGATAACAAGGTATAACTAAAAATAGTTCATGCTAACTCTAATTGTTTTGCATAACAAAGTATAACTAAAAAAATAGTTCATATAAAAATTGGAGATAGATTCCCCAAAAGAAACCATCCTCTTATCCAAACAAATTCCCAAAGTGATTTTACCACAATAAAACATAGAAGATTCTCGAGATGTTCTATTATTCACAAACAATTTTGCAAAGATATGTTCTATTATTCGCAAACAATTTTGCAACGATAAAACAGAAAGGAAACATGTCCTACCGAGCTTTTGACAAGGGATCGAGTCTTCCAATATGGGGAGGTTACTTCTGGAGCCGCAATAATACAATAACCCAAACAAGGTTTACAAGATATGTTCTCTTAATCAAATGTAATCAGGATTGGCTCTTGGGTAAATATTACAACACATATCTAGTTTCCTGCCGGATCGACAATAATAATACAAAACAAAACCATGATTTATTGATGGGTACGACCAGGTATTAGTTCCATCTACCATCATAATCCAAATGCACTCCAAATCCAATTGTAGTCTTTGGATATTAGATAAGTAAAAAAAATATCAAAGATGGTAACACAGTCCATAACCACCGATTGCAAGCAATATAAAGTTCAAGTCCATACACGAATCACTGGAAAAATAAAAAGTGTAGATCCATACATGGATCACAGGAAAGATAAAAAGTGTAGATCCATACACGAATCACAGGAAAAATAAAAAGTGTAGATCCATACATTAATCGCATGAAAAATAAAAGGTGTAGATCCATACATGGATCATAGGCAAAAAAACTGCAAATCCATACCTTCGACGCTGAATGTTTGTAAATCAATACACCGCCCTTCAGATTGGATCAACGCTTCCAGATCAGATCGTGATATGCATTCCACTCCATTGCTCATAACCTCCATTAGGATCTGAGTCTGAACCTCCCCCCCCCCAACTGCAATGACTTACTAGACAATTTATAACCCGGTTTAGATCCTATAGCATAACTGCAAAATCGACTAGTGTTAGAGAGGAGCCTACACGTTTTCCTTAGGGAGACAACTCCCACGATTCTCTCCAAGGACAGATCACACTACCATATTTTCCGAAATGCTTAAATTCTTAAAGTTCCCCATGTAATGAGAATCTTCTCCATTATATATATATATACACAAAAATATATCAATGTCCATCTAGTACAATATATATAATGTTTCATTAATACATAATGTATGTAGTAATGTTATGAACAATATTTTTTTCTATAATGCTTACCTTCTACTACAATATATATGATGATTCCTCATTATGTGTATATATATGTAGTAATGTTATGTATATATAAAAATGAATTTCCTGACCAATATATATAATATTACCTTGGTTATTGTGAGGTGGGGGTGACCTCATCCTCGTGAAGGTTTTAATTCTCGTACTAAAATATTTTATAATTTCTTGGCATATATAATAATAACAAGTTCCACTCGTCATAGATATTCTTAGGTTCTTGGGTAGGCTTTATGCGATAATCTCTTCATGCTAGATCCCTAGGCTCATACGTTTGCAATAAACGGAATCACCTTAAAATATAGGGGAAGATCATGATTTTAAGCCTGTAAGGAGTAGTCAGTCATGCATATACTATTAACCACCTAAATTCAAAGGTGGGGGTTTGTACTCGTCTTCCTCATCAACCCATGATGACACCAAACAAACTTTACTAGATCCACAAGGATTTCATAGCTAAAACTTCTCCCCCTAATGGATTCGTCCCCAATCATCATTTTTAGACGTGCATGTTTTCAGTTTCCTAGCAATATTAATTTCATCTATAATTTGATGACACTAGGATAGTACTTACAATTTTTTTTTAACTTATGCTTCACGTTTTCTAGTCGTGTTCAGTGGGGATGTTACATAATTCTCCCCTTAGAAATAACATCATCCTCGGTGTTACATATTTGTTCAAGGCTGTGTTCATTTCCTTCAAGTTCTTATTTCTTCTACATCCCTCGCGATGTTCTTCAGCTTTGATTTGGTCATCTTTAATCTTTTGTGATCCCTGCAAGATTTTTATCCTTCATAACCTGTACTTTGTAACGCATCACAACGTCTACCCAGAATATCATCATATTCATAAATACTTCTAATGTCAACAAAATATTGTATAAATAAAAACATGTTTTACTTGTCCTCTTTTAGAGTGTCACCTTTATGGAAATTTTTCATGTGTACATTAATCCTTTAGGTTAATAGGATTCCATCATGTGTTTTTAGGCCACCAACCCGAGATATGAAAGATACCACTATATGTCTACTATGATCAACATCAACCGTTCAAGCATAAATCGATAATCCAACACTATTTAATTTTAGTATTTTATAATGGTTCAAGTATTCCGGTTTACTTTATTTATCGATAGATAAGCACATTACCTCATAGGAACAAAAACACATATATTTTTTACAAGTATTATTAAATACCTTCTGGTTCCTCTTGGATTCCCTCCTTCCAAACAAACACAGTGCCAACAGTACTCCAAGTACTAATCCAAGATACCCAACACGAGGATGACACCCCTTCTCAGGCATATCTCCTACCTATGCTATTCAGGTTGCTTCACTGAGCTCAAGCGCTTCCTTTCTCAACACCTTGATACCCAGAGGTGATTTACGGATCCCCTACTCATGTGACAGTATCTTACAACATAAATTCATGTGGAAGTAAGTCTAACCATATGTCTTACACCTAGGCGTCCCTAGGATGCATATTGGTACTTAGCTGGCTGAGAGAAAACATGTACCTCCTGTACATATATGTAAACATGTACCTCCAATGCCTTATTCTTTTTAGTTTCACATGTGCCAAATGTCTCTTACGTCATTGCAGTTATGGAACTTTGGTTCCCATCATGGCTCTCTATATTATTTCCATAACCAAGTCTGTGATGCCTGCACTTTGCCCTGAATAGTTAGTCACAATATCAAATTGTATAACAATTAATATTTCATGTAACGGTTCCCACCGATGACCAAATTCAATCAACTTTATATGTTATATTTATTCAAAATGCATAAGCAATCGATTTCTTTCCTAATTAAAATTCATAAGTGCAATAATATTGATTTGAATCACCCCATTCCTTGCATAACGATGATATAATATTGGTATTTATACCCGCGCACTTTTAATATAACTGATATTCACTTTATTTGATTTTTATGTGTACAATAGTAAAAGTACATACCTCTATCATCGTTACCCAAGTTCCCAAGTGAGCTTCCTTTGTTAAAAACTCAACTACAACAATGATCAATTCCAATGTTCTCGTTTTTTCATGACGTCATAGAAAATACCAATTGTATCCAAAAACTATTTGTTAGCACAACATTTCATAACATAGTCATAAAGTGAAAATTTTAGTCATAGAAGACTTTCTATTATCTTTTCATATAATCATATACCCATACAAAGTTAATAAGACTAAACTCACCACTTACCCATAAGTGGTTTTAACTATAATAATCAATTCCCAATATGTTTTAAATGGTCACTTACTTTTACAACACCATTGATTCTTTACCAATAACATACAATAGAATGGGTTAATATTTTCTTCAGACTAAATATTAAGTAGTCATCCATCTATTGTCCTGACTTTTCAATGCTTGTCTATACATATAGTGAGTGCTTCTAACAAGATATTTTACTATGTTTTCAATCAAAATTTTTAATCACATCTGAAAAAGGAAGTGTTATCACTTAGCATTGAAAGCTAAGGAGATGCTTCATAAAACATTAAGGATACTTTGAAATTGTAACCTCAATCCATATTAATCAATGGTTAATGTTTCTAGTAAATATACATCAATAACACCAGGATTTTCCTACTTATGTATAAGCATGTATTATGACAAAATGTATTTTCTTAATGACACACAGTTTCCCTTTAATATGACACCTCAAAATTGCCGCGAGTTCTCATGCAGGTACTTGGGATACAAGAGATAGGTCATATGACTAACGAAGAATGGTTGTCCTCTTTAATATTTTTACAAAGTTTGTCATGGGATAGATCCTTCTTCTTAGGGTTTTTCCTTGTATTAATTTAATTGGCATCTAAGTTATTCCTTTCAAAACCAAAGGATAAATATTCTATCTAGTGGTCCACAACACTATATTGTAATGAATCTATGCACTATGCATTTAACAATATTCTAAGGTCCTTTTTTATCATTCTTAACCAAATTTATGTTTATAGGAATCATGTTTATACTCAAAACCCGAAAATGGTATTTATATTGTTTTAGATGACCAACTGATCACTCTAGTTTGAGCATAATCCTTGTCCATCCATAGGTTTCTCAAAGAAACTTTGAACCCCTCATTTAATTCCTATCACGCAAAAGCTACAAGGTTAGTTCGCCTTTGTCATTGCATCTCCTACTAAATGAATTTCAAAATTTATCGTGCATTCATCATGACAAGGAGAAATACATATATAAAATAAATAATTATTTTATTTGCTACTTGCTTTAGTATGCATTCTAATGGTTACATTAGTAAGTTCAACACGCTCTAGTTATATACTTACAGTTCATCCCTTAGAATACAAACAACTCGTATTACGAGAGGGAAAGTCTTCCCCGATATTTACCTTATTTCTTTCTATTATCTGTAACCACCCAATCATTATTTTATCCAACTTGTGCCTTCTGATTTGTGTTCTTCCCATAAAGGCCCAAGTGTTGCAACTTGAGCTCTAATACCATTTGTCACATACCCGAAATTCCTAAATGTAAATTCTAAGAAAATGGGGGTAAACTTTTCGCTTTTACTATAACGAACAAGTCAACCATGTTAATCTCTTGATAGTGTGAATCACATAATTGTAAAAACTATTACATACATTAAAAGACTAATATCACAAGTTCTCATTATTTAATCTTAACTCTATGGCCATACTTCATCTTTCTCTGATTATAAACATTACTAACGCTTTACCCTAATCTAATGCCATGGTAATAAGATCTTACAAATTATTAATTTCTTACCTATAAATCCATATATTGAAATCAAAATGTTAAACAAAGGGTATTGAGTCATTTAACTATCCAAATAGCTTTTCTCCATAAAATATATACATTTAACTGTATGCTTGTGAATGATTTTCATAGATCATTGTACCAATAAAGATAATGAATCATAAGCATTTATTGTGCACCATCCATCCATTAAATACCATCATGAAAATGAGTATATACAAACATAAAACATAGAACAAAAAGAGAGAGACAGCATATAAGTGGTTCACCCCATCCATGAGGCTACGTCCACCAAAGCTTGTTAGTCTTTATATTATTTTATGAAGAGAAGATTTACATTTTTGTGCCACATCCACTGCCAATCTCTTTCACTGAGAATACTCACCAATTCAAATTAAATAAACTCATTTACAACTAAACTAGCAATGTATAATCCAACTACAGTGATTTACTATTACATGGCACATCCACTGCCAATCCCTTTCACCAAGAATACTCGCCAACTCACATGAAATAAAATAAAATAGCAATGTATAATCCAAACTAATTTAAACCACTTTTGAGCATTTTAATAATGAGTAGAATGGAACAATTCATTGACAAGTAAAAACTGGGCATACTATCCCAATGGGTAGGATGTTCCAGTTAGAATTTGTTCCTCCATACAAGTACAGCATACTCATTATACAAAAAGATGCCTTTAATGGAAAGGATCAATATTGAGGGAAACCACGCAAAACTAAATCGCAAGTAATGTTAACAAGGCAATATACTTAGTTCATTCATATCATATTTTATTACATCCAAACATATATGCGGTAGTCAAGGACTCACTTAAATAAATAACAAATAACATAATCATTTTCAATGTTTTCCCAGAGTTGTATTCAATGCTTAAAATCTCATGGAAGAGAACCAAGGATTTTACCTATCCAATGAAACCTTCATCAAATGAAAGAAATACTCCATCAAAAGAATCAACCAAATTCCCCATCATATGGAATCAAATACAAAGGTCATTTCCAATCAAAGGCTCTTACCTAACCAACCAAAACACATGTAGAGGTTAACCTATACAAAGCGTACTCTATGACAAGACCGGATCTAAATTACTTCCAATAATAAAATGAATAACATATAAATATAACTCCAAGAGCATCCATATGGTGGGAGCATTTCAGGCAAGTAAAGAAGATCAATGAAAGGAAGATTGTGTGGAAGCAGTTCAGGAAGTATTTCAAGGAGAAGTACCTTCTGGCAGGTACTATGATGACAAGATCAAAGAGTTCCTTGAGATGAGATTGGGACAACAGACTATGGAAGAGTATGCCAATAGGTTTTTGGAGTTGTTGAGGTATGTCAGGTACATAAAAGATGAGAAGGTGAAGATCCAACATTTTTTGAGTGGATTTCTTCAGTCTTACAAAGACCTAATTGAGTTCTATGAATGTAGAACTATGGAAGAAGCAATAAGAAAAGCTAAGTATTGCTACGAGCAAAGAAAGAACAAACTGGATTACCAAAAAACATGGAAGGACAAAAGGAGTGAGAAGTCTGACCAATGGAAGAAAGGTTACAAACTTTCTAACTTCAGGAATCAACAGAAGCAACCAGCACAAGTTGAGAAGCAACCAGCTAGAGTGACGGGAGAGAAGCCAAAATATCCACAGCAGAATAAAGGACCACTCCAATGTTGGAAATGTGGAGGACCCCACATGCGTATGTATTATCTAGTTGAGAATGAGAATGCAAGGACAAGATACAATATTCAAGACGAAGAAACAGTGGGACAAGTAGCAAGGGACGTAATTAGAATTTATGCAGCACTGGAAGACCTCCAGGAAGATCACCAGTCAATGGTGGTTGAAGTTGTAAGTAAGCATGTTGAGAAATCTATTTCTATTTTGATTAACCTTGGTTCTACTCACAGTTATATTTCTCCTAGAGTAGTGGAGGTTTGTGCTCTTAGGAAAGAAAAGCATAGCAAGTATTGGTTAGTTTAGCTAGCCACTGGAACTAAGAGAAATGTTAATTAAGTGGTGGAGAAATGTCCAATGGTGATGAATGGATTGATCACTTGTGTAGATCTGAATGTTCTACCACTTGGTTCCTATGATGTTCTCATTGGAATGGATTGGTTAGAAGCTCACAGAGTGAATCTTAACTGTCATAATAATACTTTTGAATGCATGGATGAAGAAGGGAACCCAGTAGTTGTAAGAGGCATTCCAAAGGTATTCTCGCTAAGGTATATTTCAGCAATGCAATTAAAGAAGTTCTATAGAAAAGATTTTCAGTTGTATGCATCCCATATTGAGGAGGCAGCAGAGAATGAAACTCCTAGGTTGGAATACTATCCTGTGTTCCAAGACTTCAAGGATTTTTTTCGTGATGAGGTTCTAGGACATCCTCCAAACAGGGACATAGATTTCGCAATTGAACTTGTTCCAGAAGCAGCACCAGTGTCAAGGGAACCCTATAGAATGAGTACAGCATAAATGTTAGAGTTGAAGATGCAGATGCAAGAATTGTTGGATAAAAAGTATATCAAGCCGAGTGTGTCTCCTTGGGGAGCACCAGTTCTGATTGTAAAGAAGAAAGATGGTACACTCAAATTTTGTATTGATTACATGCAACTGAATAAAGTCACGATGAAGAAAAAATATCCCTTTCCAAGAATTGATGACCTCTTTGATCAAATAAAAGGAGCAAAGGTATTTTTCAAGATTGACTTGAGGTCTGGTTACCATTAGATGAGAATCAATGACAAAGACATTCATAAGACAGCCTTCAGGACAAGGTATGGACATTATGATTTTGTAGTTGTACCATTTGGTCTCACAAATGCACCAGCAACATTTATGTGCCTTATGAATAGTGTCTTCAGCAGGTTTTTGGACAAATTCATTCTTGTTTTCCTTGATGATATTCTTGTTTATTCTAATAATGAAGAAGAGCATGAAGAACATTTCAGACTAACATTGCAATTACTCAGAGAACATCAGTTGTATGCAAAACTGAGCACGTGTGATTTCTATAGGGATAGAATTCAGTACTTGGGTCACATTATTTCAGAGCAAGGTATATCTATGGACCCTGAAAAGATTGAAGCTATTAAGAGTTGGCCTACTCCAAAGAATGTGACAGAGGTAAGATATTTTATGGGGCTTGCGAGATATTACATGAGATTCATTGAAGGATTCTCCAAGGTTGCACATGGTATCACTTCCTTGCAAAGGAAGGGTATAAAATTCAAATGGACCTCGAAGTGTGAATAAAGTTTCCAGCGATTGAAATATCTTCTCACAAGTGCACCGATCTTAAAAGTTGCAGACCCAGAGAAATATTTTGTGGTATGTACGGATGCATGCGGTTAAGGACTTGGAGGAGTTATTATGCAAGAAAACCACATGATATGTTATGACTCAATAAAATTGAAGGATCATGAGAAGAACTATGCCACTCATGATCTAGAACTTGCAGCCATAGTACATGGTCTCAAGATGTGGAGGCATTACTTGATGGGCATAAGGTTTGAGATAAAGACATACCATTGTGGTCTGAAGTATTTCTTTGATCATCCTACTCTGAATGCTAGGCAAGCGAGATGGTTGGATTTTTTATGTGAGTTTGATTTTGAAATCAAGCACATAAAAGGAAAAGAGAATAAGGTAGTTGATGCACTCAGCAAGAAGGTGCAAGAAATGCATGTGGCATCCATTAGTATTTTCCAATTACACTTGAGGAAACATATTTCTAATCATGTTGCTAAAGATGAAGTGTATACATAGGTCAAGGGAAACTTGCAGCAGCAAAGCCTTGAAAAGAAGTATGAGGGATATAAATTCGAAGAAGATGACCTTCTTACCTATAAGAACAAAATTTATATTCCAAATGTAGCATATTTTAGGAGAGTTGTTACGGATGAGATCCATCAAACTCCATATTCTGGTCATCCAAGATATCAGAAGACGATTGCTACAGCTAGAAAGCAATACTTTTGGCCAGTAATGAAAAAGGACATGGATGAATATATTTCAAGGTTCATGAAGTGTCAGCAAGTGAAGGTTGAACATCAACATCTAGCAGGTTTGTTGCAGCCTTTTCCGATTCCAGAATGGAAATAAAAAGTCATTTCCATGGATTTTATTATAGGGTTGCCGATGAATTGGAGATAACATGATTCCATCATGGTTGTGATGGACAAGTTGAAAAAGGCAGCACATTTTATACCAGTTAAGTCTACACATAAGACCGATGACATTGCAAAGATATTCATGAAGGATATTTTCAAACTGCATGGATTGCCTAAGGCAATAGTATCTAACAGAGATGTCAAGTTCACTTCCAATTTTTGGAAGGGGTTGTTTGCATATTTGGGTACAAAGTTGAATTTCAGCATTGCCTACCATCGTCGGACTGATGGAAAAACTGAGAGAGTTAACCAGGTGGTGGAAGACATGCTTCGCATGTACATGATGGACAAACCAACCAAGTGGGAAGATTATTTACACCTGGTAGAGTTTTCTCATAACAATGGATAGCAAGCGTCCTTAGGGATGAGTCCATATGAAGCTTTGTATGGAAGAAGGTGTAGGACACCGGTGAATTGGGGTAATCTAGTTGGAAGGGTTGTGCTTGGTCCAGAATTTCTCAAAGAGATGGAGCAAGAGGCTGTAAAGATCAGGCATAATGTGAAATCATCCCAGGACACACAGAAAAGCTATGCAGATAAGCATAGGGTGAACAGAGAGTTCAGTATTGGGAATCATGTTTACCTCGGAGTGAGAGAAAATAAGAGTTCCTTGAATCTTGGAAGTTGTGCCAAGTTGTCACCTAGATACTGTGAGATGTTTGAAGTGCTTGAAAGAATAAGACCAGTTGCATATAGACTTGCATTTCCTACTAGCACTATAGATCATAATGTTTTTCATGTTTCTTTGCTTAAGAAATATGTACATGATCCTAACCATGCAATAAATTGGGATGTGATTTAGGTGGAAACAGAGGGAGAGTTCGAAATCGAGCCTATGCGCATCCTCACCAGGAAGGTCACAATGCTATGGAACTGAGAAATAGGGCAGGTGAAGGTGCAATTGGAGCACTATGGTCCTGAAGAAGCTACGTGGGAGCTGGAGGATTCCATGCGACTCACACATCTATTTTTGTTCGAATCTGCGGATTGCTGAGGGCAGTACCAACAAGCATTTTTGTTCAATATTGTAAAGCAATGAGGACAGTGCTGTTGAGGGGGGGGGGCGATGTAACACCCTGGTTTTGACCCCATTGCATTTAAATAATTAATGTAAATAATAATGGTGTGAAGCTAGGAAAAAGACCCACCATCGATTTAGTATTTATGTTTCAGCAATTAAGGTGTGGCTAATGGTATTTTTTATTCTAGCTGAACATTAACAACTGAACATTATGTTAAAATTGCAATTTTTAATTAAAACCCACAGCCGGATATGTCAACGAAACTATATGAGATGGGGGCATGATTTTTCCTAAGGATGAGGAGTGGGCGGATTGGAAGAGTGGAGAAATTCGAATTGGGCAGAGCCCCACTATCAAAAAAATGTTTTTTGAATTTCTTAGGAAAGAAAACACCAAAAACGACCACCTTTCCCTCATGCAACAACGTCTCCCCTTTCCTCACGATCTTGCAATGGAAAAATGTTTTGGTAAAACCAATTCAACATTCACACAAGAGCCAACAAGCAAAAACAATTCTAAGTCTGAACCTTTCTAGAATTTCCCCTGTCCATCAATCTGAATCCTTGCCGTTTTGGTTTTTGTGTTATGATTTTTTTTCCCCTGTTTGGCAATTTTGTTCTCTCTCATGTTTTCCCCAGTCTGCTAGTTGTTTTCCTGAGCAGGAATGCCTTGAATCCATTTTTGGGACTTTGATTTGAAAGACCGAAAACGTTTTTCCTTTTGGTATTTTTTTTGCAGCAGTCAGTCTGGCACAGACAATGTTTAGAAATTCGTAAATTTATGTCTTTGTATGAATCCTTGCTTCTTCTTACATTTTGATAAATCCCAGGACTGAGATAATTGTGTGTGCATCCATGTTTGGCATCTGAATTGATTGAAGGAATGGAGATGGAGTCTAGACTTGCTTGATAAACTAGTGTGTGAAAGGACCTCACAGACCAATCTAGAAGGCTGGTTTTCTTCTTTGCATGCCCTGAATACCATTGGAAGGGAAGGAATAGCCTGAGGGACTGTGTAGCAGAGAAGGGAATTCTTCCTTGTGTTGGGTGTGTAATTGTTTAGAAATCAGGCTAGATCCAGTGTGGGTTTTTGTAGCTCTAGGGTTGAGCTCACTAGATTAGCAGTAATTCTTTCCACCTCCTTGACAACCTGATAAACCCAACTAGAAGGATGGCTTGGCTGGTAGCCTAATAAACCTAGTTGGCTTAGTTGTGCATCATGTGAATTTGGCTGAGTGTAAACCACTTCCTGTGTAAGTCTGATAAACCCAACTATGTTGGCTTGACTGAATTTTAATTGCATCCTTGGTTATGGGTGAAATATGCTAGTGTTCCTTTTTTCTTGGGTAAGATCATGCCCAGCTCGGGGGCAGCAGTGTTTCTGAGAGATTAAAGAGCACACTATCCTATGGTTGGGTGGAACATTGCAACGACATAGCTAGTTGCAGGACAAGCTTCTTTCAAAGATAAGTATTCTTGTGTATTTAAGTTTTGCAACTGTATTTGCTTATGAATTATTATGAAATTACCATGAACATGTTGAATGCATGAATGGGTTGAATGAATGATTTGCTTCCAGTGTATATTTCATGTACATTTTATTATGTATATGTGTATTTATATGCTTTAAGTTCAATGCATTATATATATATATGTGTGTGTGTGTGTGTGTGTGTATGTATGTATTAATTTCATGGGGCTTAGATTGCTCGGGTCAATAGATGTTAGTCTCTTCCTCTCCGCCGAGTAAGGGTTGGGGATGTGACAATGAAAATGAGTATATGCAAACATAAAACATAGAACAAAAAGAGAGAGACATCATATACATGGTTCACCCCATCCATAAGCATACGTCCACCAAATCTTGTTAGTCTTTATATTATTTTATCAAGAGAAGATTTACATTTTTGTGTCACTTCCACTACCAATCTATTTCGCCGAGAATACTCGCCAATTCAAATGAAATAAACTCATTTGCAACTAAACTATCAATGTATAATCCAACTACGGTGATTTTCTATTACATGGCACATCCATTACCAATCCCTTTCACCAAGAATACTCGCCAACTCACATGAAATAAAATAAACTAGTAATGTATAATCCAAACTACTTTAAACTAATTTTGAGTATTTTAATAATGAATAGAATGGAACAATTCATTAGCAAGGAAAAATTGGGCATACTATCCCAATGGGTAGGATGTTCCAATTATAATTTGTTCCTCCATACAAGTGCCGCATACTCATTATACAAAAAGATGCCTTTAATGGAAAGGATCGTTATTGAGGGAAACCACGCAAAACTAAATCCCAAGTAATGCTAACAAGGAAATATACTTAGTTCGTTCATATCATATTTTATTACATCCAAACATATATGCGGTAGTCAAGGTCTCACTAAAATAAATAACAAATAACATAATCGTTTTCAAGGTTTGCCTAGAGTTGTATTGAATGCTTAAAATCTAGTGGAAGACAACCAAGGATTTTACCTATCCAAACAAACCTTCATCAAATGAAATAAATACTCCATCAAAATAATCAACCAAATTCCCCATCATATGCAATCAAATACAAAGGTCATTTCCAATCAAAGGCTCTTACCTAACCAACCAAAACACATGTAGAGGTTAACCTATACAAAGAGTACTCTATGACAAGACCAGATCTGAATTACTTCTAGTAATAAAAAGAATAACATATAAATACAACTCCAAAAGGAAAACCAAAGCACAAAGTCTTAGATCGGCGAAACCCAAGCGAGGTATCTATGGATCTATACATGTTCAAAACTCCTTTCTAATGCATACATAGGTTCATATACATTGATATGTACATAACTGTTTATACATACAAACACATACACCAGTGCAAAATGCAACAATAAAATATCATATATCCATACCACCCAAAGGGAATCCCCTAGTCCACTTGATAATTACACAGATTCACCACTAAGTAGCAATCGTCACCAATGCTCAATATTCTCTAGGACTTAACATTTTCAATGCTTAGTTGGACCATCTAATGCATTCCAAATGGTGTTTTCCTTCCTGATTCTTCAAGTATGTTCGCAAGGGAGATTTCTCCTCTAATGGAAATTTTCAAAAGAGATAGTTTTATACACCTTAACACTAAAATCAAATTTAGAGTTAAATATAACTCTTCTTTCAAATAAGTCATGTATAAGACTTATTTATTATTTTATTATATATCCAACAATAAAATTTGTGACATTTTGATAAAAAGATCTTCCATTTAAATTACATTAATAAGAACTTTAACTCCTTCCCATTAAAATTTCTCTCTCCCCTCTTTCCAACAAGGACTACCCTTTTCAGCCAAGGAACTATCCCTATATAAATAATGTGGTATAAACCTTATAGGAGAGGGTTTTCATCATAAAAAGTAGTAACTATATGCTGAAAGGAAATGATAGGATATAGTCTTCTTTACCAGTGAAAACATAAAGAGCACAGGGCCCAAACATGCTAAATCTATTTTTTTTTGCATAACAAGGTATAACTAAGAATAGTTCATGCTAACTCTATTTGTTTTTCATAACAAAGTGTAACTAAAAAAATAGTTGATATGAAAATTGGAGATAGATTCCCCAAAAGAAATTGTCCTCTTATCCCAATAAATTCCCAAAGTCATTTTACCACAATAAAACATAGAAGATTCTCGAGATGTTCTATTATTCACAATTAATTTTGTAACAATATGTTCAATTATTCACAAACAATTTTGCAACGATGAAACAGAAAGGAAGCATGGTATACCGATCTTTTGACAGGGGATCAATTCTTCCAAGATGGGGAGTTTACTTCTGGATCCGCAATAATACAATAACCCAAACAAGGTTTACAATATCTGTACTCTTAATCAAATGTAATCAGGATTAGCTCCTGGGTAAATATTACAACACATATCTAGTTTCCTGCCGGATCAACAATAATAATACAAAAGAAAACCATGATTTTTGGATGGCTACTTATAAGATAAATGCGACCAAGTATTAGTTCCATCTACCATCATAATCCAAATGCAGTCCAAATCCAATTGTAGACTCATATTGGATAAGTGAAAACAATAACAAAGATGGTAACACAGTCCATAACTACTGATTGCAAGCAATATAAAGTTCAAGTCCATACACGGATCGTAGGAAAAATAATAAGTGTAGATCCATACATGGATCACAAGCAAGATAAAAAAGTGTAGATCCATACACAAACCGCAGGAAAAATAAAAAGTGTAGATCCATAAATTGATCGCAGGAAAGATAAAAAGTGTATATACAGGAAAAAAAGTGCAGATCCATACCTTCGACGCTAAATGTTTGTAAATTAATACACCGCCCTTCAGATTGGATCAACGCTTCCATATCAGTTCGTGATATGCATTCCACTCCATTTCTCAGAACTTCCATTCGGATCTCAGTTTGACCCCCCCAACTGCAATCCCTTACTAGACAATTTATAACCAAGTTTGCATCCTATAGCATAACTGCGAAATCGACAAGTGTCAGAGAGGAGCATACGCGTTTTCCTTAGGGAGACAACTCCCACGAT
>LPNX010310949.1:94600-116270 GCA_001517045.1 Pseudotsuga menziesii | reverse complement strand
TATATATATATACAAAAATATATCGATTTCCATCTAGTAAAATACATATAATTTTTAATCACTACATAAAGTATGTAGTAATGTTATGAACCATATTTGTTTTTTATAATGCTTACCTTCTACTACAATATATATGATGTTTCCTCATTATGTGTATATCTATATGTAGTAATGCTATGTATACATATAAAAATGAACTTCCTCTCCAATATATATATATATATATATATTACCTTGGTTTTTGTGAGGTGGGGGTGACGTCATCCTCGAGAAGGTTTTATTTCTTGTACTAAAATATTTTATAATTTCTTGCATATATAATAACAACAAGTTCCACTTGTCATAACTATTCTTAGGTTCTCGGGTGGTTTTTATACGATAATCTCTTCATGCTCGAACCCTAGGCTCATATGTTTGTAATAAAAAGAATCACCTTAAAATATAAGGGAATATCATGATTTCAAGCCTGTAAGAAGTTGTCAATCATTCATTTACTATTAATCACCTGAAGTCAAAGGTGGGGGTTTGTACCCATCTTCCTCATCAACCCATGATGACACCAAACAAACTTTACTAGATCCACAATGATTTCATAGATAAAACTTCTCACCCTAGTTGATTTGTCCCCAATCATCGTTTTTAGACGTGCACATTTTCAGTCTCCTAGCAATATTAATTTCAACCATAATTTGATGACAGTAGGATAGTACTTACATTTTTTTTTTAAACTTACACTTCCCATTTTCTGGTCGAGTTCTATGGCGATGTTACAAACATATGTCCAAAGGGAGTTACAAGGGTGGATGACAACTTGCAAGGAATAAGGGGTTTTAAAGGAAGTTTTATTTTTTTCTCAAGACATGGTTTGCAAGTTGACAACGTAGCCAGGAATAATTAATGAGGTTGGGAGGCTCTCATTATTTTTGTTGAAGGAAAGGAATCATGGCCCTCCATATGTAGTCTACCATAACTTTATTGTCACGTTTACTTGGTCATGAGATTTTTGTTTTTCCTTACTTTGGTGGATGCTTGTGGTTTCGTTCTGAACCTCATTTCCAGACGATGGTGCTTTGTTGCACCCTTACTTTTCTTCTGGCATGACTACAATTGTTCTGCTCGGTTTAAAGAATAGCTTATGTTGTTCTTATTGGTGTTTATTGGTCCATTTGGTCGTTTTTCCTCCTTTGCATAGTCTCAGTTATTTTTTGTTTATGGTGTGGTAAGGTGTAAACCCTAGTGTAATGCCAGAGCATCAATAGGGTTTAATTCCTCCTAATAAATCCATTACTCTTCCCTGAGGTAAGAATCATTATCATTTACCTTCGTAATCTGGAAAACAAAAACCGTGTTTAAATACAACCACAAGTATAGTAACAATTGCATGCCTATTTGCATGTAAAAACAATGGTGTGGCTCCTTCAACTGTATAATGGATCAATTCTATAGATCAACGTATGCCTAAATTTTTAATGCAAGACGATAGGAAGACTTATTGGGTTTACCCTGTTTGGAGTTTAGAGAAAAGGGATTTATATCCTCCTTACGATTTTTAAGATAAGTTAATTATTAAAATGTTGGGTTTGGTAAAAGCCTTGCGATTGGAAAAAAATAGACTGTAGGGTAAATTAGGAAGATTGGCACATAGCCATCTTGAATTTGATTATACAATTTTTATTTATATATTTAAAATGATGGTTATAAGTTGAATATGGATTCGGTTGGACAGAAGCCAGTTTCTAGAACTGTAAGCCTAAAGAGATTGAATCGATTCTCGATTTGCTATGATTGTATTCTTGGTTCTTAGTTAAATGTGTGTTTGGGATCTGTTATTTCTTAATATATAAATAACTAAAACAAAGACTTGTAATAGAATATAGATTTGTTCTTATTTAAACAGACAATAAATCTATGTAGGAAGTCTCTCGGCTCTAAAGTTTATACATGTTTCAATTGTAATATTTTACTGTAATGGAAATATTTGAAGAGAAGCCTCTTGGCTCTCCCTATCGTCTCTGTAACTGCTTGAAAAATAATGATTTAGGTTGATATATATTTAACTTACTTTTTAAGACATTCTGTAGGAGATTTGTATAGTTTACAAATTGAATTTTTTTTTCTTTAAATTAAAAGTGAGTGCAATTTCTAAATTTATGTGCATAATAATTTGAATAGTAACAAAAGTTATAAATCAAGAATAATGAATAGGTTAAGAAAATAAACTAATTAACTCCTTGCATATTTACATTTTATGAAAGCAATATGAATTACAATTTATTTTCAAAATTTAAATAACAAGACTAAATAATTAGATGATTTAGTAAGGAACTTGACACCACCGGTGGGAAAACATAACTAAATATGTCGTTCCTCCCAAGCAACTCACAGCCAAACTTACTTGCTCCAAAACCCTCGAGCCTATTTGTTGAACCATGGATGAACCACGAGGGAAAAATTCAATCAATACGTAATCTATTTCCATCAATAGATCATTTCCCCTCTATCATGAGCCTCCTTCTTATTCAATGGACATACTACTTTATAGTATGTTTCCTAGGACTTGGTCATTTATGAGCCACCTAGTATTTAATGCTCCACAAGGAGTCTTGAACTAATTTTGGGGAAGATTCCATTTGCATCACTTGATTTTTTACTCAACAAATTTTTCCATTTGTAATTTCCCCATATGGGTCAGCAAACACTTTTTAAAGGCTACTTCAGTTCCGATTATTCTCAATTATTTAATTAATAATAATAATAATTCCATTACATTTATTTTGACCTTATTTGTCAAAATATATAAAAATAACTATTCAAGGTTTTTAACAAATTAATAATTGTTTGATGTATTACACAGGGTTCAAAATGAAAAATTAAAGCTTCCTTATCACCAAGAAATTTGAAGATCACAAAAAAAGAGCTCAAAATGAAAATTGATGCTACTAGTATACACACCTTTTGAAATGGAGGTAAAAATAACAATTAAAATTAAAATGAGAACAGTGTTGGGTTCTCGTAAGTCTACCCTCACTTACACATTCACCCTCATGGGGTTGTCTTCCCGCACCCCATCCTCAAATGCACACGTTATCTCCCCACCTCTACCATCACCCTCATATGTGATTTATTTTCCCTCACCCCATCTTCAAATACACATTATCTCTCCCCACCCTTCTATATGAGGGATATTTGAATTGTTTCCCTAACCCTCTTTTAGGGAGAAAACTTCCTATGGCTTGGGGTAGACCACAACAGACAATATGACAATAGAAATCAATCCATTTCAATATGCAATAGAGACAAAGAAGGCTAACATTAAGGAATGAACAACGTACCTTCTTCAGAATGGTTCTAGTAGATCCCCATTGATATTTTCAACCACACTTGCATCTACATTCCATTCTCAACAACAACGAAATAGAAAAGCATGATAGATATTAAGTGTTAGGCCTACTCTATCATATATAAATCCAATATGTATAAATCAAAGAAACTACATCCATGGACATGAATATTCATAGTTACACACATACAATGAATGAGAAATGGATATTATATTAATTATAAACAGAGATACAAGTGAAAAACTCTGTCGGCACCTCGTCGAAATCAAGATACCAAGTCCTCCTCCTGGGCCTCCTCCACTTCAATCCTCCATATTAATGGCAAGCTCACAAGACAATAACAATCTTTGGAAGAGCATCAATGGCTGCTCGAAAGGACAAATGGATGCAAACTCAAGCATATATGAATGGGGCACAGATAAACTATAGTTTCCTTGCTCTCATAAGTTCTCCTCCTCTCATGCATCCAAGTGGCTCAATATATAGCCCTTCAATAGGAAGTGAAGGGTTGAGTCAAAGTGTTTCCAGGCATATGGAAGACCAATAGTCAAATTATTCATGACTCATTGAGTTAAACTAGCTCTTTTCTCCTTTACATAAGTGCCTATTTATACAAGTGCACTATTACTATACCATGGGTTTAAACCATGGGCTAAAAAAACCATGGTCTTAAACCATGGGTTATTTACAACAAGAGGGGCTTCGACCCAACCCCGAAGCCACTAAGACTATTTTGGACCGCAACTCTACTTATAAGCTTCGCACCAAAACTGCGGAGTTGCCAAAATTAAGGACCTTCAAGGTCCGAGCCCCAACACAGTTGAAAGCAAGTCCACACGGAAACTTCACCTCCTTTCACATACTTCTCAGACACTTAAATTAAATATAAAAATTGTTTTGAAGTACTCAGTTATAAGAGAAAATCTGCAGACTCTAGGTGGAAATGATTGTTGGGATTTTGTCGGCACGTTGCCTCGTTGAGATATGAAGGTAATTGATGTTGTTAAGGAAATAGTACAAAAATTCTGGAATGATCATACAATACCTTCATCTAATCAAAGAGATTTGCTAAAGATGAGAAAAGGTTCTACTGAATATGAACCCCACGTCAAACACTTGACAAAACACAGATTGAACTCTATGAGAGATTCAGGAATGAGCACACACAATTGAACCTGGGCCAAAGGTCCTTTGAGGAATGTAAACCATGGTACATTCGTATATGCATTGATCGAAACACATGTTGTTGTAGATACCATGTAGAATATGAATATTTTTATGACATGTATAAACATATATTTTTTGATTTGCATACTAACCTTGAGCAGGGCTTCAATGAATTCGTAATACCACCGAATGCATCAAGAGATTTTATCGTCAGCATCATGTGTCCAAGGAATGAAGGAAAAAAATACTATGGAAAATCATGTCTATATGGGAATTGTTCCAAGTGTAGTGGGTTTTATATTTTGAACCATTGCATTCATGGAAGTGATGAGCATCAATTTGGCAATATGAGCGTGGAGATGCAGATATTCAAGTACATAACCAATCAATTAGATAGTGCGAAGGAGAGTAAAAAGATTGCATTGTTGAATTCACAGGTGCAAATGATTATTGCATGTTTTTCCTCTTACATGTTCAGTTTCTGCATATACATTATTTAAAGGTCACATTCTAATACAACCCTTATTTTCATGGCAACAAGCACAGGTATGTGATTTTTTGATGGAGTTATACAAGAAAACTGAGCAGTATGTTCAACATGTGCATGTAGCACGATGGAAGGATGAGCAATACAGAAAATGCAGGGACGAATTTCCCATTGGGACCATATTGTCAACTTTGGATTTTGCAGAAGACTACACCCTTCAGCCATGAAATGAAATTCAGAGTAAATACTACCATTCCGACGAAGTCAGCATCATGGTGCATATTACGTATAGGCATAGCCTTAAGAGAAGCATTAACAATAGGATAATATAAAAGGAGACAAAATTTTACATAAGTGATGACATATGCCATGATCTACATTATGTGCAACACTATTTTCAAATTTTCTATGATCATCTAAAGGAGGTAGATATACATATGTATCAACACTGGATATGGTCAGATGGTTGTGCAGGCCGATTCAAAAATTCCTGAGTCTTCCAATGGATGAGTATGTTACATAATACTTATAATGTGATGCATATATGGAACTACTTTGAGACCGGGCACAACAAAGGTGAGCATGATAGGTTCATTTCATGCATCAATGCCGCAATACAAAGGGAGGAGATGAGGTTTACCAGAAACCCCCATATCAAAGATGCAGAATTTATAGTTCAATGGTTCTCTGCAACAATGTGAGAACAAACTAAAGTGCAACATACATCAATAGGGGTAAGAAGGCCAGTTAGGAATTTTTGGCATGTGGTTGACATAGATTGATCATGTCCTATAGTTGCGGCATAGTACAAGGAACACATGGATTTCATTTGTTTCAAAGCTCAAACAACCCCCTATTTGATATATGGACACAGAAACTTGCTTGCTTTTGCATCCCTTGTAGTAGTGGTGAATGGGATGAATGTGACTGCATGGATTGGGTTGATGATTGGGATCATGTGTCACTTGTAGTAGACCCACATGTAGTCAGCAAAAAAACCCACTAAGAGGAGGGCCAGTCAGCGATTTCGACAGAGTATGACCATATCTTAGATCTTGTACAACTAGGACACATATATGCATTTGTTTCCCTGAAAGACAATGAAAGGGTCATGGATTATTGGCTGGAACGATGCATTTGAGGTAATAAAATCCTGAATGAATCATTGATTGATGATGAAAGCAATGAATTTCCTATTGGCTCGATGGTATTTGAGGGTGAATATCGTACAGTAGATGGGAAATCAAGAAGAACTAGTGGTCATGTATTCGTGGACTATATACTAGGTCATGTGGTCTATCACTTCAAAAACTTGATTGTTGGCATGAACATCCATATACAGACAATGTCAACCAAGAAATAAACTAAGGTATGTTACTTCTTGCCTCATTCAAAGCATGAGATATTGATGGAGGCAATTAGCAATAGAGAGTATCCATATGGCTATATTGAATGATATTGGGTAATTGCGCTTACACTCCACTTGGGAGAAACCCTAGTTTTCAAAATATGGCTTGGAGGCATGCCCGAGTCATGCGGAGTTGGATGGGTGGCCACCCTAGCCATAATCTCGTGCCACTATCCCAATAGAACCAAAAATTCGTCCATCGTATCCCTGGTCAACATTCTATGGCGAGTTGTGCAAGAGGCTTAAGCATGTGAGTAAGAATATTTGATTTGTGCATTATGCTTTCATCTCTAAATTTTAATTTCTATTCTAGTAATTTTTTGTCCTTATTCTATTTGATTCAATAATTAGAATTGAATGTGAAAGGAGAAGGTATAACATAGAGAAAGTTCAAAGAGTTGTCCATGTTTAAGAGATACAGTTTCTATCATATACCATAGCTGAATACACCCATCTTAAGTCTTCTAGGACAACTCGGATTATGTCTTTCCAAGTAACATTTATTCTATCTTTTTTTGGAGAAATATAGTTCCTTGCTTTCTTGCATATTAAGTGTTCCAATTGGGACATAGGTGGCGGTATAGATATGAGATAGTATACTTTCTTCCACATCGATGGAAATCAAATCACATTCCAGAGATATCAGAGTTGGACTTGCTCACTATGGAGTATGACAATCTTTTGTTCCTTAGGTCATGTATAATTATCATGCCCAATATTTGTTGTGTTGGACCCAAAGCCTTCATTTCAAATTGACTTCCCAAGTCCTTCTTAAACCTTTTAATCATGCTCTTACCATGCCCAACAATTACCCTGTCATCATGGATTTAGAGTGACCAAGTGTCCATGCACAAAGTTTTCATGCGACTTCCAACTTGACATAAATCGACAACCGGAGGTCGGATTGATGTGGTCTCTTAGCATTCCATTAACTCTAGTGGGACCTATCCACTGTGTTTTCATGGCCCAGTGACTTCAATGTGCATCTATTTCATAAAATAGGGTTTTTCTTAGTTTCCTTCAATGCAACTCTTGCATTGGTGGGTCAAATCTGCAAAACCCTCCACCGTGCCAATATTGGTGGTGTTAACATATATAAATTGGCCATACACAAATTTCAGAGCCAATGACATGCAATATTGCTACTGCATTTGTTTTTTTGCTCCCAGACTGAGAGTGACCAAGTGTCCCTGAATGACATTTTCATGCGACTTCCAACTCGACATAACTCGGAAACTAGAGGTTTGATCAATGATTCGTTGACTCCCTTGGTCTCTTGGAATTCCATTACCTCTAGTGGGACCTCTTCACTGTGTTTTCATGTCCCAGCGACTTCAATGTGATTCGGTTTCATAAACTAGGGTTTTTCTCAATTTCCTTCAATGAAACTCTCATATTGGTGGTTCAACTCTGCAAAAACCTCCACCATTATTGTCTTGGTGGTGTTCCCATATCAACATTGAACATAAAAAGAATGCAATCTTGCTACTCTATTTGGTTTTTCACTACTGGACAGAGAGTGACCAAGTGTCCCTGAACGTCATTTTCATGCGACTTCCAACTCGACATAACTCGACAACTGGAGGTCGGATCAATGAGCCTTCGATTTCGTTGGTCTCCTAGAATGAAATTACCTCTAGTGATCCCTCTCCACCACGATTTCATGGCCCAATGACTTCAATGTGCTTCAGTTTCGTAAACTAGGGTTTGCTCAGTTTCCTTCAATACAACTCTCACCTTGACTCCGTTGGTCTCTTGGCATGCCATTACCTTTATTGGTCCCTCTCCACTGCGTTTTCATGGCCTAATGACTTCAATGTACTTTGGTTTCCTTCAATGCAACTCTCGAATTGGTGGGTCAACTCTGCAAAACCCTCCACCGTTCCAGTCTTGGTGGTGTTCCCATATCAGCATTGGCATACACACTTGTCAAAGCCAACAGCATGCAATCTTTATGCTATGTTTGGTTTTCCTCTCCCAGACCGAGAGTGACCAAGTGTCCTTGAACAAAATTTTCATGAGACTTCCAACTTGACATAACTCAGCAACTAGAGGTCAGATCGATAATATGTTGACTCTGTTGGTCTCCTAGTATGCCATTACCTTTAGTCGGCCCTCTCCACCATGTTTGCATGGCCCAATGACTTCAATGTGCTTCAGTTTTGTAAACTAGAGATTTTCTCGGTTTCCTTCAATGTAACTCTCGCATTGGTGGGTCAACTCTGCAAAACCCTCCATTGTACCAGTATTGGTGGTGTTCCCATATCGGCATTGGCCATACACACCTGTCTAAGCCAATGGCATGCAATATTGCTACTCTATTTTTTTTTTCACTCCCATACCGAGAGTGACCAAGTGTCCCTGAATGACATTTTCATGCGACTTCCAACTTGACATAACTCAGAAACTGGAGGTTGGATCGATGATCCATCGACTCTGTTGGTCTCCTGGCATGCCATTACCTCTAGTAGGCCCTCTCACCATGTTTGCATGGCCCAATGACTTCAATGTGCTTTGGCTTCATAAACTAGGGGTTTTCTCATTAGATTTATTTATGTTGTAATTTGTTGTAATAAAAGGTTCTGGATATGTTATATGATTGGAAAGAGTGCCCTAAGGGATGTATCCTCATGGTGTTAACGTACACTTAGACTAGGGTTTATTTTTTTGGGTTTCCTTGTGATATAAGGATGAAGATAAGTGAAATATTGGACCATAGTAACAACCTTCACACACATGTTGAGGAGAAGCAAATGAGCATAGTAACCACCTTGGCACACATATTGAGGATAAATATTGGAGCATTGTAACCACCTCTGACACATATGTCGAGGAGAATTGGGAACAAGAAGATGTGGTACAGAAGTAGAGTAGGAATGCATTACATGAGGAAACTTGGATATGCATGAGGACACTAGGGTTTATATATGTAAGTAAACCTTGGAGAAGGAGATATACTACTAGAGGAATTGATAGTTGTCTTACAGATTATATAGCTCTTGTTGTGAAAGGAAAGGAGGTAGAATTAGGGTTCCAACCCTATAGAAGATACAAAGAAAAGAGCTAATGTATTTTGTAATATTTCAGTCTTGTTCTTGTGTGATACATGGAGGTTAGGGAAATACCATGGAAAACTTAACTTGATAAGTCTCGAGCTTCATTTGATTCCTTGCTTAGAAGAATATTTTTTTAATTTTAGTTGATTTTCCATGGAGGTCTTGGTGCTTGTGTTGATGCAATAGTCAAAGACCTAGGATTTGTGGAATCATCCTAGGATAGACATGTTGATGTTGAAACTGGTTCTAGACTTTCCTGAAATGCCATGTGCTTCTATGATGAAAGATGATTAGGGTTTATAAACCCTAACGAGTAAAACAATTATAGTGTGGATACCTTAATGAAAACAATGATAGTTTGGGGCTAGCTTCACTTATTGTTTCCAAATATATATACATACATATCATATATATACATATACATAAGAACTGTTTCAGCTGTCCAAATATTGTGTACTTGGATATTTGAATTTTAGCTTATATTATCTTTATGATTGGGTAGATTCTAGCATTGGTTATGCATGCTAATTTGAGATAATTTTGGGTTGAATTTGTTACTTAAAATTTAATGGTGTTTATTTCGTTAGATATCGTAAGTGCAAACCTTTGGATAGGTCATCATGCACTGGTGTAGGCCATCAAGATGATGACTAAGGAAAATCCTCTGAAATAAAAGGAACTTGCTAGCCAAAATGACCCTTCAAACCATGATTGTACACCCAAAGAGAACATGTCACTACCAAAGGAAGGACCAATAGGGATGACAAGATAGGAAGTGAGTGGGTAAGATAGGAAGGCAAGGTAGTGACCTTAGGCTATGATAGGTGGGTAAGAAGGCTATTAGGGTTGCCCTAAATAGGATATTACTTGTTAGGGTTTCCTCATTGATTATAAATCCTAGGTTATGCATGTTAACCTTTAAACTTCAGTTGATTCTAGGGTTAGGGTTTAGGGTTTAGGATATTAAGTTAGGGTTAGGGTTTAGGATATTAAGTTAGGTTTAAGGTTTTCTTGTTGATTCTAAAACCTAGGTTATGCATGCTAACCATTAAATTGTCAAAATTGCAACAAGTACAATAGATCATTAAAATTGCAAGTGCTCAATAGATCGTTATAGAAGACACATATTCATGAACATGTTTCATTTTTTATTTGTCAGGGAAGAACAGTTTTTATGGGATGTTTTCATTTCAATTATGCATGTGGTTGAAGCATGCTAGTGGGGTTGATGGGACGTTATCATCATATCGTACAAATTCAACCTCATTTGCAACTGACATACATTGACATAGACCCCAATCAATCTACTTTTCATGGAGATATGACTGTCAAACTAAGAATGGTTTCTATCCAAGTCAAAATTATTATGACAATCCAAAACACTAATTTCCATCTTGCCAAAATAAGTGTACAATCCCAAATGCAAGTACTAATGATATACAAGAGTTGAAATGGAACTTTGAATTAGTGAAAGGTATTGTCAAAACAAAAGTATTTCCAGCCAAGCATTTAGCATTATGACAGTCCTATATTTCACTTTTTAGCTTGTCAAGACAAAGGTACAATCTTTTTAAGTAAACATCAGTGATAAACAATTTTATAAGTGCCAAGTTTCCAAGCCAAATGGACTCTTAAACCAAATCAAATTTCCATTCAAGTAGGAATGATAAGAAGTATATTCACTTGGATTTTGATGACACAATGACTTGTAAGCAATTCAAGGCCTTTTATAGTATTTTTCCAAGTTATGGATGTTTATATACCACTGTCCAATTTGTTTAAGTATGGCTGGAAGTGATTGTTTATATACAATCCCTTTAGGGTGTCTTTGTGCCACTTTAAATTGGGTTATGGAGATATATGAGGTGCGGCATTAGTGAGTGGGTAAGGTAGGAAGCAAAGGACGTGACCTTAGGCTATGATTGTTGGGTAAGAAGGCTATTAGGGCTTCCCTAAATAGGATATTATAGTGAAGAAGTTAGGGTATCTTAGGATGAGTTAGTGGTGTTCTAGGGCTGTCCAAAATGGATATTACAGTCAAAGATATAGGGAGAGTCGTGGGGTTCTATGTAGTGTGGAAATGAAAGGATTAAGCCTTGATTTAGAGAGAGGGAAAGGCAGGAGTCTAGGTCAATGGTTTTAGCAAGGGTTAGGCTAGAATAGAATGGTTTATGTGTGTCTTGTTGCTTCCTAATAGGTAGTATTACAGTCTAGTTTGATAGACCGTTCTAGGGTTAGTAAAGGTTAGAAAATGGAGTAGAAGACCTATTAATATGGACAAGGAAAGTCCAAAACACATATATGATGAAGGTGAGCTATGTTTTGCTTATTTTATTATGGTTTATAGAAGGAGTACTCATGAAGATCTGACCCTAGCTTATGTGAAGTAATCCATGCTTAAGCTTTGAAGTATTTCATTTGATTAGTCTATAAATAATATGTGACATATGACTACAATCCTAGGCATGCTCATATACAAAAAAAGGTACTTTATAAGAGGCCATAAGAGATGGTTAGGTAGGGTTGGTGTTAGGGTCACAAGAGGATTTGAACCCGAAATCCGATGACAGAATCCGGTGACATTTAACATAATGTACGGATGTGTTAGATTGCAACAATGGAAAGTATTGTACCTTCTGAAATATTTTAGAGTCGTCAAATTTCCGACAGACACAACATAGGTTTTTCGATGGCACTAGTGTCAAATATCCGACCAGCATGTATCATATTTTGCACAGCGTAGGCTTTTTGACAACACATTGGCATTGATTATGCAATGGGTCCATGACAAATTTTGGTTTCGAATATCCGACAAGCATGTGTCGGATTTTTCAATGGTAGCTATGTTTACACCATCGAATATTCGACGAGTGTGCATTTATAAATGTAAACTTTTTTAAACATTTTGACATGTTTGATATAGAAGTGACAGTCAGTTTCAGGAATTGTTTTATTCTTCAATGAGTGGTTGCAGGAATTTTTTTTCTTCGACAGACAATTTGCTCGAAATTTTTTTTCTTCGACAAACCTTCGTTTGAGAAAATTGTGATTTGTGGAACTTGATTTTTTAAGATTGTCGATAGTATTCATTCACGAAGTTTGTGACAAAATGTCAGATAGAAATATTCCTGATCCAAACGAAAAAAATCGACAATTGCTTGCTAGACTATGGGACGCAGCGAAACGAAGGGTGATGGAAAATGTTATTGTACATGTACTCAATGCAGTGGATTTAAGAGGACAAGAATATTGATCTCAATAGCCACAAAACATTGCAGGGAACATAGACATGCTGAGGGGGGGAATGAATATCATCCATTTGTAGGTTTAGCATTATAAAGTTTTTTATATTCTTTGCTTTGGTAAATGTATGTAGTTTTTTAATATTTCCTATATTAATGTATATCTATTGATGTTTCCATGTATTTATAAAGGAAATACATCCGACGACATATCATCCAGAGGAACTTCTTTCAGAACAAGTTCCCAATCAGGATCATGGAGTGTCTATGTTTAATGGAGAACAAGTGAATGATCATATTGAACAAGATGATCATATTGATAACTTAGTTGAAGATGATGGTACAAATACATTGATCCATGATTCATTTAATGTTATAATATATGATGACGATGACGATGAAGATGATGATGAAAATGATGATGAATTTGATGATGTTCACAATATACATCTTCTCGATAAGCAACATGAACCCCTTTATGAAGGCTCCAAAACAAATCTTCTCTTTGTTGTATTGTTGATAATGAAATTGAAGGTTATGAATGGTATTTCAAACACATTAATCACACAGATGCTAAGGTATGTAAAACAATCAATCACATATATAGGATTGTCATAAAGTTTATTTGTATTCCTCTAATAATTGTATTGTTAACTCATTATTGATCATCATAAGGATGAAGTGTGTTTCATTAATATTATTTATTTATTACATTAACTAATTTTTATTTTTTAGCTTGATAACTGAATTTTTGTTACCACCATAAAATATCTTATCTCGCATGTATCAAGATTTATCTACCATCATGAAAGAGATTGGAATGCATTATGAAGCAATTCATGCATGCCCCGATGACCATGTTATATATTATAATCAACATGAATTTGCAACAGAATGTCCAGAATGTCATATAAGTAGATATCGAACTAATCAAGTAACAAAAAAGCTCCCCAGAAGGTTCTTTGTTATATTCCCATCATTCCACATTTGCAACAAATGTTTAGGTGTAAAAACATAGCACAATTTATGGATTACCATGCCAAGAAAAAAAGTGAAGATGTTGTTATTCGAATGCTTGTAGATGGTTCTTCTTTTATAGATATGGAGTAAAAATGGCCTCACTTTAAAGAATAACCACGTAATATTAGGATTTATTTGGTTGCAAATGGTGTTAATTGATTTGCATAGATGAAATCCATTTACACTATGTGGCCTATTTTTGTTATCAACAACAACATTCCTCCATGGTTATCAATAAAGAGGGAGCACATATTGTTGTCAATGATTATTCCAAGTATTTTGTGTCTACAACTATTTTATTTCTAATGTAGTTGTGGCATATCATTTGTCATATTAGGTTTCCTAATTTCATTTGTATATTTGTATATTTTAATTAATCTTGTGCATGGTTTATATATCTTAATGGTTCTCATAATTATATATTTTATATGTACTTCAAATCAATCAGGTAAGTTCCAATTCAAAGATATGAATGTATATATCAAGCCTCTTATAGATGAGCTACTAAAGTTATGGAATGGAATCACTATATATGATGTATATAGACCAATATGGCAAAGGCAATTTCAATTCCATGCAATGGTTGTATGGACAATACACGATGCCCATGGGTTAACCCAATTTTGTGGTTTGTATTTTTAAGTTCCACTTTAATTGTATTTAATTATATGAATTAGTTAATATAGTTTATATATCATTATAATTGACATAGATATTCCATATTTGTATATTGTAGGTCTTCAGACAAAGGGTAAATTTGCATGTCCAATTTGTGGACCTAAGATCAAATCTCGTCACTCGAAAAGCTTAAGAAAGGAGGTGTTTGATGAGTATAGGCATTTCTTCTCTAAGAATCAAATGTATAGAACAACCAAAAAAAATATTTTCAATGGGAAGCAGGAAACTGCATTAAAACCATGGAGAATGACACCTCACCTTTGGAAGATGCAATACAATAGAAATCATCGTCATAGTATGTATGGATCATCGTATATAAATTGTTATGTATTTTAATTTTTATTGAGTTGTTTACTGTAGTGGCCATATTTGATTTATGATGTAATTTATTTATAAACTAATATTCATGATGTCCATCTTGATCATGAAGGCATTAATGGGCTTCCACGAGGAATGAAAAGTTATCCTATACAATTTAGCAGGTTGCCCTACTATGAGCACCTACAAATTGCTCATTAGTTTGATACAATGCATATTGGAAAGAATGTGACTAAAACATTTTGGAGACTACTGGAGCTAAGGAGGGAGAAAGATAAAGTTGTGAAAGCTTGCAAAGAAATTCAAGAAAGAAACCATGCAATGAAAGACGTCATCCAATTTCTTGGTTGACATTGTCTGTATATGGATGTTCATGCCAACAATCAAGTTTTTGAAGTGATAGACCACATGACCTAGTATATAGTCCACGAATACATGACCACTAGTTCTTCTTGATTTCCCATCTACTGTAAGATATTCACCCTCAAATACCATCGATCCAATAGGAAATTCATTGCTTTCATCATCAATCAATGATTCATTCAGGATTTTATTACCTCAAATGCATCGTTCCAGCCAATAATCCATGACCCATTCATTGTCTTTTAGGGAAACAAAT
Source organism: Pseudotsuga menziesii (assembly GCA_001517045.1). Lineage (NCBI taxonomy): Eukaryota > Viridiplantae > Streptophyta > Pinopsida > Pinales > Pinaceae > Pseudotsuga > Pseudotsuga menziesii. Next base: position 100,934 of record LPNX010310949.1, on the reverse strand, counting down.
GCATATATGTGTCCTAGTTGTACAAGATCTAAGATATGGTCGTACTCTGTCGAAATCACTGACTGGACCTCCTCTTAGTGGGTTGTTTTGCTGACTACATGTGGGTCTACTACAAGTGACACATGATCCCAATCATCAACCCAATCCATGCAGTCACATTCATCCCATTCACCACTACTACAAGGGATGCAAAAGCAAGCAAGTTTCTGTGTCCATATATCAAATAGGGGGTTGTTTGAGCTTTGAAACAAATGAAATCCATGTGTTCCTTGTACTATGCCGCAACTATAGGACATGATCAATCTATGTCAACCACATGCCAAAAATTCCTAACTGGCCTTCTTACCCCTATTGATGTATGTTGCACTTTAGTTTGTTCTCACATTGTTGCAGAGAACCATTGAACTATAAATTCTGCATCTTTGATATGGGGGTTTCTGGTAAACCTCATCTCCTCCCTTTGTATTGCGGCATTGATGCATGAAATGAACCTATCATGCTCACCTTTGTTGTGCCCGGTCTCAAAGTAGTTCCATATATGCATCACATTATAAGTATTATGTAACATACTCATCCATTGGAAGACTCAGGAATTTTTGAATCGGCCTGCACAACCATCTGACCATATCCAGTGTTGATACATATGTATATCTACCTCCTTTAGATGATCATAGAAAATTCGAAAATAGTGTTGCACATAATGTAGATCATGGCATATGTCATCACTTATGTAAAATTTTGTCTCCTTCTATATTATCCTATTGTTAATGCTTCTCTTAAGGCTATGCCTATACGTAATATGCACCATGATGCTGACTTGGTCGGAATGGTAGTATTTACTCTGAATTTCATTTCATGGCTGAAGGGTGTAGTCTTCTGCAAAATCCAAAGTTGACAATATGGTCCCAATGGGAAATTCGTCCCTGCATTTTCTGTATTGCTCATCCTTCCATCGTGCTACATGCACATGTTGAACATACTGCTCAGTTTTCTTGTATAACTCCATCAAAAAATCACATACCTGTGCTTGTTGCCATGAAAATAAGGGTTGTATTAGAATGTGACCTTTAAATAATGTATATGCAGAAACTGAACATGTAAGAGGAAAAACATGCAATAATCATTTGCACCTGTGAATTCAACAATGCAATCTTTTTACTCTCCTTCGCACTATCTAATTGATTGGTTATGTACTTGAAGATCTGCATCTCCACGCTCATATTGCCAAATTGATGCTCATCACTTCCATGAATGCAATGGTTCAAAAGATAAAACCCACTACACTTGGAACAATTCCCATATAGACATGATTTTCCATAGTATTTTTTTCCTTCATTCCTTGGACACATGATGCTGACGATAAAATCTCTTGATGCATTCGGTGGTATTACAAATTCATTGAAGCCCTGCTTAAGGTTAGTATGCAAATCACAAAATATATGTTTATACATGTCATAAAAATATTCATATTCTACATGGTATCTACAACAACATGTGTTTCGATCAATGCATATACGAATGTACCATGGTTTACATTCCTCAAAGGACCTTTGGCCCAGGTTCAATTGTGTGTGCTCATTCCTGAATCTCTCATAGAGTTCAATCTGTGTTTTGTCAAGTGTTTGACGTGGGGTTCATATTCAGTAGAACCTTTTCTCATCTTTAGCAAATCTCTTTGATTAGATGAAGGTATTGTATGATCATTCCAGAATTTTTGTACTATGTCCTTAACAACATCAATTACCTTCATATCTCAACGAGGAAACGTGCCGACAAAATCCCAACAATCATTTCCACCTAGAGTCTGCAGATTTTCTCTTATAACTGAGTACTTCAAAACAATTTTTATATTTAATTTAAGTGTCTGAGAAGTGTGTGAAAGGAGGTGAAGTTTCCGTGTGGACTTGCTTTCAACTGTGTTGGGGCTCGGACCTTGAAGGTCCTTAATTTTGGCAACTCCGCAGTTTTGGTGCGAAGCTTATAAGTAGAGTTGCGGTCCAAAATAGTCTTAGTGGCTTCGGGGTTGGGTCGAAGCCCCTCTTGTTGTAAATAACCCATGGTTTAAGACCATGGTTTTTTTAGCCCATGGTTTAAACCCATGGTATAGTAATAGTGCACTTGTATAAATAGGCACTTATGTAAAGGAGAAAAGAGCTAGTTTAGGCACTTATGTAAGGAATAGTAGAGCCACGGTTTAGAACTAGAAGCAACCACAGTCGTAGGATTTAGAATATCCCTTGTATTTTCCCAAAAAAGAGACTTTAGAAGGCTTGCCAAGATTCCAGGAAAAGTCAAAACATATGTTGTCGTAAGGACGGGTTGCATTCCTATTGGATTGATATTGAAAGGAATGTAAGGTTCAACCTCTGGAAGTGAAACACCCTCTCTGACAGTTGGTGCTAGCTTGAAGGCATAATACTAGAACTTGACCTTCCTACGTCCTTCAGTGGCCAATACTTCCCACATGGTAACAAATGTAAAAAAATCCCAATAGTACAACCACATAAGGAACCCAGTTTACACCACTTCCAGAGAGCCTAGCCAACATCTTGTAAAGAGTATCTGAATATCCATTCAATATTCCGATACATATAATCAATGATGTCCCATGGCCAAAACCAGCTTCCGATATCTTTTCACATATCCAAATTCTAATCATAGACCCCATCATCAGAAGATTTGTACTCAGCAAAATGTGTCGAAACCTATGACTAGCAACATATACTGAATATGGAAGAGAGTGAATTGCAATCATTAAAGATTCCAGGATTGCAAATCCCAATGAAATCCATCATATATATCTCTTAATTTTTGTTATTCCAATCCAGCCCCTCTTTCCACATCTTAATCAAAACAGGAACAAAATGGCAAAGCGCCTGCATAATAATAGATGTAAATATGTATGGACTAATACCCAGCTGGAAAACATAGAGCTTGAGCTCTACAGACAAGTTACCAAGTTCCTCTGTCTGAATAATGGATTCGGTTGCTAAAAATATGCTTTCCTGTCTTCCTAGGTGTCCAATTCATTCTTAAGTCTATCTCTGAATGCCACAACAGTGCTAAACAGTTACCTTGCAAAAACCTAAATTTGTCGACCTCCTTCAATATTCAATCACAAACTGGTAGGTCTTGCCACGACTTCTATAGTCTTCATGCATTTAGGAAATGTGTAGCTAATGGCGAATTTTCCTCATCGTGCATAATCATTATCATGCCACTATTCTGTATCTTCTAACCTCCGGACAGCTGCAACTTACCCAAATGATTCCTTGCTTAAACTCATAATACTTGTCACAATGATTAATATGGCCAAAAACATGTATCAAACTCATTAACAAGTGTGAATGACCTCTCCTATGCGCGAATTTTGAAAATTTTGAGCCAAAAATCATGATTTTTAGATAGAACAATTTTCTTGTAGTGGGCCTGTTTAACTTTTCTGAGCTTGCGCTACAAGAATACCTGTTTTATGATTTTTTTAACCAAAACTCCAAACAAAGTGTTATTTTTTTGTAAATAACTTTAAATAAGGCCTTATGATATTTCTTTACAACCTTTCAGAAATATATACATTCTATAAGCCCACAAAAACCGTGAAATTAACTAAGTAAAGCCAAAATTAAAAAGAAAACCTATTAAATCAACTATAAACATAAGCCTAAAATCAAAATATTTTAAAATAAACCAAGGTCAAAACTTTAAAACAATAAGAAAAATCATATTTTTAAGACAAGCAAATGGTTCAAAAATACAAAACAAAAATAGGCTACAACAAACTGTATGCTTGCGAACAATTTTCATGGACCATCATACCAATGAAGATAATGAATCATAAGCATTTATTGTGCATTAACCATACATTAAATATCATCATGAAAATGACTATATACAAACATAAAACATAGAAGAAAAATAGAGAGACATCATATATGTGGTTCACCCCATCCATGAGGCTACATCCACCAAAGCTTGTTAGTCTTTATATTATTCTATCGAGAGAAGATTTACATTTTTGTGGCAGATCCACTGCCAATCTCTTTCACTGAGAATACTCACCAATTCAAATGAAATAAACTCTTTTGCACCTAAAGTAGTAATGTATAATCCAACTACAGTGATTTACTATTACATGGCACATCCACTACCAATCCCTTTCACCGAGAATACTCACAAACTCACATGAAATAAAATAAACTAGCAATGTATAATCCAAACTACTTTAAACTACTTTGGAGTATTTTAATAATGAATAGAATGGAACAATTCATTAACAAGGAAAAACTGGGCATATTATCCCAATGGGTAGGTTGTTCTAGTTAGAATTTGTTTCTCCATATAAGTGTTGCATACTCATTATACAAACAGATGCCTTTAATGGAAATGATCGATATTAAGTGAAACCACGCAAAACTAAATTACAAGTAATGTTAACAAGGAAATATACTTAGTTCGTTCATATCATATCTTATTACATCCAAACATGTATGCGGTAGTCAAGGACTCACTTCAATAAATAATAAATAACATAATCATTTTAAAGGTGTTCCCGGAGTTGTATTGAATGCTTAAAATCTAGTGGAAGACAACCAAGGCTTTTACCTATCCAACAAAACATTCATCAAATGAAATAAATACTCCATCAATAGAATCAACCAAATTTCCCATCGTATGCAATGAAATACAAAGGTCATTTCCAATCGAAGGCTCTTCCCTAACCAACCAAAATAAATGTATAGGTTAACCTATACAGAGCGTACTCTATGAAAACACCGGATCTAAATTACTTCCCATAATGAAATGAATAAAATATAAATACAACTCCAAAAGGACAACAAAACCACAAAGTCTTAGATCGTTAAAACCCAAGCGAGGTATCTATGGATCTATACATGTTGAGAAATCCTTTCTAATGCACACATAGGTTCACATACATCAGATGTCCAGAACTGTTTATGCATACAAACATATACACCAATGCAAAATGAAACAGTAAAATATCATCTCTCCATATCACCCAAAGGGAATCCCATAGTCCACTTGATAATTACATAGATTCACCACTAAGTAGAAATCATCACCAATGCTCAATATTCTCTAGGCCTTAACATTTTCAATGCTTATTTGGAGCATATAATGCATTCCAAATGGTGTTATCCTTCCCGATTCTTCAAGTATGTTTGCAAGGGCGATTTCTCCTCTAATGGAAAATTTCGAAAGAGATAGTTTTATACACCTAAACACTAAAATCAAATTTATAATTAAATATAACTCTTCTTTCAAATAATTCATGTATAAGACTTATTATTATTTTATTATATATCCAACAATAAAATTTGTGACATTTGGATGAAAATATCTTCCATTTAAATTACATTAATAAGAACTTTAACTCCTTCCCATTAAAATTTCTCTCTCCCCTCTCTCCAACAACGACTGCCCTTTTCACCCAAGGAACTATCCCTATATAAATAATGTGGCGTAAACCTTATAGGAGAGGGTTGTCATCATAAAAAGTAGTAACTATATGCTCAAAGGAAAATGATAGGATAAAGTCTTCTTTACCATTGAAAACATAAAGAGCACATGACCCAAACATGCTAAATCTATTTGTTTTGCATAACAAGGTATAACTAAAAATAGTTCATGCTAACTCTATTTGTTTTGCATAACAAAGAATAGCTAAAAAAAAATAGTTCATATGAAAATTGGAGATAGATTCCCCAAAAGAAACCGTCCTCTTATCCAAACAAATTCCCAAAGTGATTTTACCACAATAAAACATAGAAGATTCTCGAGAAGTGCTATTATTCACAAAATTTTTTGCAAAGATATGTTCTATTATTCACAAACAATTTTGCAACGATAAAACAGAAAGGAAACATGTCCTACCGAGCTTTTGACAGGGGATCGAGTCTTCCAATATGGGGAGGATACTTCTGGATCTGCAATAATACAATAACCCAAACAAGGTTTACAAGATATGTTCTCTTAATCAAATGTAATCAGGATTGGCTCTTGGGTAAATATTACAACACATATCTAGTTTCCTGCCGGATCGACAATAATAATACAAAAGAGAACCATGATTTATGGATGGGTACTTATAAGACAAACACGACCAGGTATTAGTTCCATCTACCATCATAATCCAAATGCACTCCAAATCCAATTGTAGTCTTTGGATATTAGATAAGTAAAAAAAATATCAAAGATGGTAACACAGTCCATAACCACCGATTGCAAGCAATATAAAGTTCAAGTCCATACACGAATCACTGGAAAAATAAAAAGTGTAGATCCATACATGGATCACAGGAAAGATAAAAAGTGT